>DWHQ01000613.1:0-13191 GCA_018247955.1 Eurytides marcellus marcellus | reverse complement strand
GCTTTGCAGATTACAATTTACAGGATTGAAATACGCACTTCTCACGTCTTAAATATAGGTCATAGAAATTTTAATAAGCATTGTAGGAGTTGGATTTTGTTGACCAACTCCTATATTTATGTTATAAAGGGCATTAATAGAAGACTTAGAAATTAAAAACTTGCATATTGTTTTTATGAACACAAATGAAAACATAAAAATAGGTTTTCAGCTGAATTGCGAACATTATAAACAGAAATAGCAGTAATCTTTGAAATACTTCATAGGATAAGAAATTAATCCAATATAATAAAAGTAGTGAAAATACTGATTATTAAAAAAAATGTGCTCTCATTGGTTTTTGAAACAGTTGTTAAGACTAAAATATTGAACTGATTTTAATGTTTAACCATTCAATATGTTGTAGGGTAAACTGAACCTAAATATAAAATATATTTGATTGATGTATTTGATACAGACAATTAGAAGTATTGTGTCGCAGTCACTGTTATGATCTGATAGGGCCATTTTTTATTTCATATTGTTAGTTATTCCTTGATAATCAGTTACCTACGTACAGTATTATACTGTTTCATCACTCCAATTTAACAATAGAACCAATAAATATTAATTTATATTGAATATGATCAAATGTGAAAGTTAATATAGAAAATATTTTTTTAACTTGCTTGCTAGAAATTGTAGGTAATTAAGATTTTTAAATGTTAATAGGAAGATATAATAATAAAGTCAAATATATTGCACAACTTAATGTTGTATAAGTGTATGTGCCATAATAGAAACTTAAATAATAAATAATTAATGTAATCAATTTTGTATTGAAACCTCGCTATTCAAATTACAATTTCATCTGATCTTCTATTCATTAAGCCTTCTCATATCAATAAATATCTGTACACATCCTAAACTATAAATATATGAAATAGATGGAAATTCAGTGCAAGTTAAATTCGAACTACAAGTAACTGACCTCAACAACATAAATACTAATTAGCATATTCATATCAAGATTAAAATTACTTACAAATTGAAATGATTGTGATGTTAAAAATATGATGGCAATAATTATATCATTAGCTTATACTAAAACTCTATTTAATCTTAGCAATGATATAAAAGTTAACTTATATAAATTAAATTAAATATGAAACTGATTTTATTCATTAAAACAATATATAGCTAAATGTGTAGATACTATACAGATAATAATGATTATCAATATGGACAACTTGTGCTATGTGTTACTGGATAATTAATATAAATAAAAAAGTTATATTAATAAATCAAAAAAATTATGTTTGACTAATTCAAAAACTGAAATAAAAAAGTTAGTGGCTTTTTAAAAGGTGAAGCATAAAGATATGCTTGTGTGTAAATATATCATCTATGGTTGCACTTTCTGCACACATCTATTTCACAACACTGATTAAGCAGTATGTTGTGCTACAATTTAAGTAAACATGACTGACACACATAATTAGTTGTAATGACTACTATATACATCTTTACAATTTATGTAAATTGTAATTTTTATAGAATCACTGTCTATGACTGTTTTGAGCAGAATGTTTCATTGTTTAAATCATAAAACCATAAGTATGAGAACCATTAAATTACATAGAAACAGATAGCACCACCATTCCTACACAATCCTTTATTCATGTATCAGGTATATACTTATTTTCCAGTTATCTTACAACTAGCCCACCTTATGGATTAATATGCTTCATACTGAATAAAAACAATGGCATTCAAAGCATCCACTTCATATGGTGAAGGATAGTTACATAAATATATTTTAGCTAAGCTGGCAAGACTCTGACCATATATATGGATGGGTCAGCGTATGAGACAAGTAAGACAAAGCTCAGCAGACCCAATACAATCATCATGACAGAAAGCCCCACATTTCTTACATAGTATCATTGCTCGTAGGTTGCAAACACAAGCATCGTCAGCACCTACACTGCGGCATCTGGTTACATTCTAAAAAAAAACAGACAGGGATATTTAGATATGGATTTCTTACTTTGATAGGTAGGAAAATGATATGATACTTACAACATTTGTATTAGGATTTGCTGGTGGTGCACTGGATGCTCTGGGCATCACATTTGGGGTCCTTTGTACAAGAATATATTGACCCATATTGTTGGAGCGATTTTCATTTACCTAAAACAGTTATATGCAAACTAAATTAATGTTTTTTTTTTTTAAGAAATTTGGCGACGCGACGAGCAAGACATGAGTCTGATGTTCAACTACACACTTTGTTTTAATCTGCTTCTCTTATCCCCAAGAGGTACAAGACAGGCTATTATCTATAAGCCCAGTAACTACATTAGCAACATTATCTTTTATTAGCTTTTTACCCTGCAACACAATAGTGCTTACAAATTATTGCTTGGTAGTATAATAATTGGTAATGCAGTGGAGTACCACTCCTCTTTTGCCAAGTCCATCTGGACCAAAGGACCAATGAAAATTTAAAGATTGACATTTTGTAATTGAACTAGAATTACTTTATGAAATGCAAAAGAGTTAGTGATGTTTTAGATTTGAACTCTTAAGTTTTAGTTTTAAGTCAAAGACTTGCCCTGATGAAATATAACCAAGCATATGTCTACTACATATAGGTTAAAAAAAAGTTTTAAAAAGGTATTGTGAATACATTGACAATGTACATTTGTACATAATTGGACTGTTATGAAATTGTCAGTAATTTAACCCATTCCACCATTAATAAGATGATATATTTGTTTATTAAAAGCTCAATTTAATTATTACAACTTTTATTACAACTTTAATTTTAAACTATACATAAAAATTAAAATGGCACAACTAAGAACTATAATTTTTTATGGATAAAATGATTACGCAAAGAAAGACCGGCATTTCGCTGGCTTAGTTGTTTAACACCATAATATAATTGACCGGCCATTCGCTGGCTTCGTGGGTCAATTGGTCAATAGTTTTGTTACAGCTAGCAAAAAAAGCTAGAAAATAATGACTTTCATAGCTGGGATGAAAATATGACATTAAAGGTGTGAGAAGGTCATTTTCAGTCAGGTCATTTTCAGTCAGGTCATTTTCTTTGGAGTTGAAATTACCACACACATTTTGGTTTTGTGGTACAAGAGAAGGTATAAGTTCTCTGTTGACAGCTGTATTAGTAAGTTCAACTCAACCTTATAATTGCCACTTTTCATTAGAAACTGGTATTAAAGGAAGATGGAAATACCTCAGTTTGTGGCACATTGGGCCCAGGTAACTGGCGAACGAGCACAGGCGGCGGCGGACGAGGCGCTCGAGTTGGTCGGGTTAACAAGGCGGGCGGCGGTCGCAGTTGACCACGAAGTGCGTCACGGTTTGGACTGTTTTGTATCACAGCCTGGCAGATTTGGTAGCTGCGCTCAAGGTTTACAGCTCCTGGTGGTACTTTGTTAGAGCTGCGGCTTCTGTAAAATTTATGTACATGCTAGTGTAAATGGTACAATACAAAAATTAATGAAAGAATTTGATAATTTAAATACTTAACACTGTTGTGGTTTAAAACATAAATTATATTATTTTATTGTAATACAATTTTAATAAAAAGTTACACAGACAGAAATGATACAGTCTAAAGTAATGCACCACATGTTGTAAGTTCGATTCCCACCTATTGCAGGTATACATTTGTATGTCATGGATCTGTGAGTGTGTCAAATTGTTGTTAAAAATCCTTGTATCATGAGATTTGGTTATGTTATATTTAGGACAGCAATAATTAAAAAAATATATTTAATTACATACCTATTAGATTCTTTTCCAGACTTTGACTTTTTAGCTCCACTTCTAATGCTTTGTGCAACTGTTGTACAGTTATTAGTAGAGTTGCATACAGTTGAACTAGAAACAATATTACTTGTTGATTCTATTTCATGCTTCAAATCCTTCATAGATTGACAACTCTCAGAAGAATTTGATGATTCCATATTAAAATTTGCATCTCTATCCTCTTTATACATACAGTTTTCATCATTTATACTAACATCTTCCATACTAGCTTTTGAATCTTCACTGACGTATTTTGTACTTTCATTGTTTACACATGAAAAATTGTGTAATGTCATAATATTATCACTATTATTCCAATCATTATCAGTCTTCCATGAAACTGCAGAGTTTTTTGGTTTAGCTGGATCTTGCATGTTGTCATCAGGAAATGACACCATCTAAATTTTTTTGTTAACAAATAAGTAAAATGAAATCAAGTAAATTATAAAATGAACAAATGACTAAATACTCACAGTTGAATTTGTTACTTCCATCATAGGGATTGATGAATTTTGATTCATTGGCATTGTTACAACAGCTGTTACATCTGCAAGTAATTCGATACATTTGTGTTTAGACATAAACATTTTTAGAAGTGCATGTAAATAAAACAATCTACCCTCACATGTCAAGAAATAAATAGATTATTTAAAAAAAATCTTACTTGTTTCACTCATATATGATGTCAGTTCCATTAAGTTAGGGTGTGGTGTGTATTTAGTTTCTTCATTTTCTGAAAATTGTATATTCAATTTAATTAGATCCAAAGTGAAAAACTATATTCTCAATATGGTTCTTGGTCATATATTTGAATGGGAAACATTTTCGGAAAAATTACTAGGATTGAGAAACAACATCTTATATCTTTCAGTGATGGGAACAACACCAATTTTATTACTAATTATTTAGTTTAAAACTCCGTGGTCTGCTATAATATGTCTCCCTTACTATAAAGTATCATGATTTGTCCATTACTCAACACCATAAAAGTATGTTTACCCAGTGTGGGAGGGACATAGTATTGTAAACAATAAATTTATGTTTATAATATTGCATGTGTGGTGGTTCATTTTGACTGTCACTCTAATTGTTTGTTAATTTTACATAGTGACACACTGTCATTTAATGTTATAAGTCTTTTATTTTGATTAATTTTAATATTTGTTTTGTGTCTATAATTAAATGTTAATTTTGTGCATTTGGTGTCTATGACAACCTATAGACCAAGATATATTTTATATTGTTGGTTGGTTTGGGGGGTTTAAAACAGTTCAGTAAACAACTGTAAACAAGAACAATTTTTATTTACAAGTCCCATATCCTACAATTATTAAAGCAAATAATTCAACACAGCCGTGATTATTGACCAAACATGTAAACATTACTTTAAATTTTTTTATTTTTATGTGTATAATTAAATCTTTACATAATTTATAAAGATTAGAGATAATGGAATCTGGTATTAAATTCCCATCATATGTCATTAAGGTTCAAGCTTGCATTGCATATATTTTAAATAAAACTTACGTGGAGCTAATATCGAAAGACCTCCTGTTTCCAGAATAAATGATTCTGCATCTTTGAAATGCTCATCATAATAATTAGAAGTAATATTTTCACTAGGTCGACTCTTTTCGTCACATCTGCCTTGATCTACATGCTTGTTTTTCAAACTTGTGTCGTCAGTATGGTCTATACTTTTGCAGTCCATTTCTTCCATTGTCTCTAAATTTTGATATGCTTTATCTTTCAAATCCATTGGTGACTTGCTGTATGGTGATGCAGCATGTGTATTAAATTCTTCTTTTTCATTATCTTGACAGGTGTCTGTTGCATTTTCTTCTTGATTTTCAGCTTTAAGAGGGGATTCATTTATATCTTGAATTGCTCCACTGTTATTTTCCACCTCTTGTATGATATTTTCGCAATCATTATCAACTTCATTTACTAAAGACACATTATTCATGTGATTTTCAATTTTTAAACTAGACATTGAAGATACACTATGTTCATCATATTCATAAATTGAAGTAGTTGCTTTGCTGTCTTCGCTGTTGGTATCTCCATGCTCTGCCCCACTATAAATATTCAAATCTCCACTTTCACAATGCTGCTCACTTGTACAATTATTTTCACTATCCGAGCAGTTGGTACTTTCATTTTTATTAACATTTTGAGAATGAAAACTTGTATCATCCATAGTGTTATCATCTTCAAACTTAATTCTCTTTGAGTATGTATATTCATGTTTATCACTACTTAACCTCTTGGTAGGTTCTGGATAATTACTATCAGAATCAGTTGCTTTATCATCCTCACAATCTTTAGATATGTGTGACTCTTCTATGGTGACCACACTTAAGTCTAATACCTGTTTCACCTCACTCCGTTCATTGGAATCATCCGGTAGTAATAAAGGATCCACTGGAGTTGAAGACATTGAATCTTCAACTCTAGGTACAGAAGAAGAGTCAGAGAAACTGAAGTCTAGCTGACAATCTACATAGCCTTGATTTTGACTTTTAATATGTTTAAGAGGAAGTAAGTCTGGAACAGGTACAGATGTCTTTGACCCAACAACAACTACTCCTTCATCAATTATATCTTCAACTTTTGCTGATGATCTTGTTACTGCACCGACAGATCTCATCTTTTTACTAGTACTAGAAGATTTACTTTTCTTAATTTTAGGAACAGTACTACTGCTTGTTATTGATGCAGTTGGTCTTAATTTTATTGTAGTTTTTAAAGATGGTCTTTCTGTGTTAAGATTAATTGAAGATTTTTCTTTACGTGACTTTTCACCCCAAAAAGGTTCAAAGTGTTTCAACTTCCAGGGATCAATCTTACTCTTCTCTTTTTCAGCCTCTGTTTTCATTTTTTGTTGATTTTCTGGAGTAAACTCTCCACCAGAAAGACAGTCTTGCCACTCAAGGCAAGCTCTAGCAAAAAACTCATTGTTGAGACTAGATGAACTCAACCGCCCAGATGTACTTGGTCTATCTACACTTGGAAGCAGTTGTCCAAGTTTATATTGGTACAAAGGCGGTAAAAGAGAAAATGTGTGTTTGTTTAACAATGCTCTTATATTAGTGTTCACTAATATTGAGTCTGGTGTCTCTAAGTCAATGCACCCCTCTCTTGTTTGCTGTAACTGTGCTGCGGTAGAGAGCTTTTTACCACTTCTTTTTCTGGGCTTTATACAAAAACCAGGTATACTGGCTAAAACCTCGCGCATCGTAGAGGGTCTGTTGGAATTAGAACATGAATCGCTGTATGATGTTGCTGCAGTCCATTCACGGTTTTCGGGTGGCGGAGGCGGGGGCAGTGGCTTAACAATTATTCTGGGAAGAGGTCTAGAATGGTTTGAACTCTTTTTTCTTCTCTTTGACTGTTTCCTTGAGGAATGTTTACTAGATTTCTCACCATCTTGAGGTATTCGAATAACTGAATATTGCTCGTTATTATTACAGGATAAGTATTTGCTTTCGGTAGAATTATCTGAATAATCCATGCTGGTATCTCCCGGATTCAAAGGTGACACATCTAATTCCATGGTTTTAATTTATCGTATGTAACGATCTACCACATGTAACTTAAAATTCTAAAGTTATTATTCCAACACAGAATTATTGCCGCTGATGATCACTATTTCAACCCATTATGAACTAAATGACAGCCTTACGAAGACTGGTGTACCGTTTGCTGTATTTCGATAAAGTATTATATTTAATCATCACTTATTTCAAACAATTCAAGGTTGAATAGCATTACATTCATAGCTTTCCACAACAGAATAGCAAAAATCAAAATGTCACAACAACGCAGAAAATGGATTCCGCTACGGTACGTTCCTGTTAATGCAAATAATATTGTAATTATTTTTTTAATTTACTTGAAAAAAAAAATTCCTTATAAAGCTATGACATGATAGAAAGAAAAAGGATATATAGATAATTTTTTTTAAGTATAATATTCTGTTTAAAACTGTTTCAAAATTAAAGATGAGCTTATCATCCATGATAGTAAGAATTTGATATTTTATTCACTATACGGGACAATAAGGCTCCTTCTACATTAAAACAATATATTATATATTTAATTATTATTTAACAACTGTAGATGAAGTTTATGTAGAGTTAAACAATTTTTTTTATCTTAGATTTTAATATTTAAAATTTACCTTACGTTATTTATTTATTGAATGAACTAGGTTTTTTTAAATTCCGAAATACATTAATTAAATTTTCCTAATAGTTATATTTTTTATTTATTTGTATTTATGATATTTTTACCGTTTAATACCTTTGAATGTTTCTAAATAAAACTGGAATATGTATGTACTTTTCCGCATTCCGCAACGGTACCCGTTGAAGTGATTTAGCGCGGTGGTTTGCGGTCGCCATTTTGTTTTATGCGCGGCGTGTCGTACAAGGCATTGTGTAAAATGTGTTAATTCTATTCGCAATTCTATATTCACTGTATTTTCGGTGTACTTGTGCAATAAGTTAAATAACTTGAAACTGTCGTACATATTAAGTATTTATTTGTGCATTTAAAATGGGACGAGGGAGGTAAGTATAGTTATGATGCGGTATGTAACATTTTATTATATTTTATTTCTAAAATTGACTAATAATGTTTACTATTCAGAGATCGAAGCCGCGACCGACGTCGTAGCCGAAGTAGAAGTAGGAGTAGAAGTCGTAGCCGTAGTCCGCGTTATGGCTTGGGTTCAGGAGGTGGAGGATATGGCGGAGGTGGACGTCGAAGCAATCCCGGTGCTAGCCTCCGTAAACCGAAATGGGACTTAAGCCGATTGAAACCTTTCAAAAAAGATTTTTATATTCCCCACCCAGACGTAGAAAACAGAGCTGAATCTGAAGTAGAATCTTGGAGAAGTGAAAATGAAATAACTCTTAAGGGCAGAAACATTCCCAAACCAACTTTAACTTTCGATGAAGCTGGTTTTCCAGACTATGTCATGGATGAAATTGATAAAATGGGTTTTTCTAAACCTACGCCAATTCAGGCTCAAGGGTGGCCCATTGCCCTAAGTGGATGCGATATGGTCGGTATAGCTTCAACAGGATCTGGCAAAACACTTTCGTATATTTTACCAGCAATAGTTCATATCAACAATCAACCAAAGTCTAGTAGAGGTGATGGTCCAATTGCTTTAGTCCTGGCACCAACAAGAGAGTTAGCTCAACAAATACAAGAAGTTTGTGATAAATTTGCTAATACATCTAAGATTCATAACACATGTTTATTTGGGGGTGCTCCTAAAGGTCCTCAGGCCAGAGATTTGGATGCTGGTGTGGAAATTGTCATTGCTACTCCCGGACGGTTATTAGATTTTTTGGAAAGTGGAAGAACTAATTTAAAGAGATGCACATATTTGGTCCTAGACGAAGCTGATAGAATGTTGGATATGGGTTTCGAACCACAAATTAGAAAAATAATTGAACAAATTCGTCCAGACCGTCAAACCCTTATGTGGTCTGCTACATGGCCCAGGGAGGTTCAAAGTTTAGCATCGGAATTCTTAAAAGATTATCTACAAATTAATGTTGGGTCTTTACAATTAGCTGCTAATCATAATATCTTACAAATTATTGATGTTTGTATGGAATATGAAAAGGAAACAAAACTAAGTACACTGCTAAAAGAAATTATGGCTGAAAAAGAAAATAAAACTATAATTTTTATAGAAACTAAACGCCGGGTTGATGATATTACTAGAAAAATGAAGAGAGATGGGTAAGCCATAATTATAAGCTTTTTGCTTACTTGTATATACCTATTATATTTTAATTTTAAAAGTTTTTCAATGGTCCATTATTTCAAAAAAAAATTCTGATTTTGCAGTCCATGTCAAATAGTATTGTTTCAATGGATATTTTTTCATATTCAATATTTAGTCGTTTCTATTGTTTAAAGTGAATATTATTTAATAAAACCACATACCAATACTGCAAGACTTTAAGATAGGTTTAGAATAGGTTGCTTTCATAGCAAAAAATAAATATTTGAAAAATTGGCAGTAGCATCGGTATTGTTATGACATTAGGTTCTTACCAAATTGTGGACAGATCATGCAATATCTCATTTTTCATATTGCACCGTTAGGGGTAGTACACTTGTTCACAGATCTTGTTTATCATTTTTAAAGTTTTTTTGATAATAAAAAGTTTTCCTTATAATTTTTTTTAACTACAGTAAATCATCTACAACACTAACAAACAATAACTGATTTTAAAATAATGATGCCATAAAATATCTGGCCATTGGGCACAATTAGTAGTAAAATATCTGGTCTGCAATGTATTAACATACCAGTCAATTAACTGTACCATTAACACTATTAATTATTTGAAGGGTCAAGAATTTTAAAATAATTAAATTATACTAAAAATCCAAAAATGAAACATTTTTTTTGTTTCCTTTCTTTATGAGGCAAACAAACAAGGAGCTCACCAGATGGTAAGCGATCACCACTGTCTATGGAAATTTGCTACGCCAAGACTTGCAAATATGTTGCCTTTAAGGAGGGTTTAAGTAGAACTTGCAAATGTGTTTTGAGAGGGGGTGGGCTACCAGCCACCTCACTCTCTGGACGAAACGCGGTAGCAAAAACACTTCCAATTCACGCTGATTTTCGGTGAGGTCGTGGTTCTTACCAGATTCAAGCCTCTGAACTACTGAACACTGTTAAATTGTATAAAAACATTAAATTATATAGGGCAAAATATTTTTGACTCATCTTGTATTAAAACATTAGTTATTCAGAGTGATTTTCAATTAAAAAAGAGTGATTTTATTTTTACTGAATTTCGATGATTGCTGAATTTCTTTCGCCTTTTCTTCTCAGGACCTAAGGCATTTTGTTTCCAAACAGGTAGAATCATTAGACGTCAAAAAGTGATTGTAAACTTTACAACAATCCAATTTTGTATAAACAATTTTGACTTTGACTCTAACAAATTTGGATTTTTTACAGATGGCCTGCTGTTTGTATTCATGGTGATAAATCACAGAACGAACGAGATTGGGTATTGCAAGGTAAGAGGTTACTTTAGGTAATATGAGGGTATGAGTGAGCTTTTTGTATGTATACATACTTCTTTTTTTTTTTTTAATATAAAGCCAAATATCTTATTTATTCATTTATATAATTAAGTATATTTTTTTATTTTTTTCTAAAAATAATCTCGAGAGCTTGAAATGCTGTATTGTTATGACATGTGACAATCGAGAAGCGGTATCGGACTGGAGTGGTTTTGAGTGGCTAAGTGTGGAGGGATTGAATAGCAAATGAACAGTTGCTGAACATGTGTCTGCATGCGCAGGCCGTGGAGACTGCAGCTGGGCGGCGGAGGCGGCGGCAAGCGTGCGAACGTCGCCGCTAGGCATCGGCGGCGGCGAGCCGCGCCTGCGGCCGCATCCGCACCGCACCCGCCTCTAGTTGACGGGGCTAAGCCCTATGCACTCTGACTTGCCACCGCGGCTAGTCTGAGCCGCTTCTCGCGTGTTCGGCGCGGTGGGGTTCGCCCCCTCGCCGGCTGCTGTGCGCCGTCGACGGCGACGGTGCGCAGGCCGAGCGCCCCAGGCCCGTCCGCGCGCCTGGCCTGGCGCCTCTGTTGTCTCCTCTCGCGCCGCCCTGGTCGGCCTCTAGCTCTCACTCGTTTCTTTTCTCATGAGCAATAAGCGCCGTTTCTATCCAAATGGATCTGTGCTTATTAGTAAGTTGGCCTCGACAATAACACTAGTAAATAAATTATCTTTATCTGTAATTTTACATGAATTCATTCGTCACATAGAGTTAATATTTGGACGCTTTAAACCACCGAACATTTTCGAAGATTTTTTTATATACCACTAAGAATAAAGCACCATTGGTTAATAATATTCGCCAGTAGTGTTGGTAAAAACCAAGGATGGTACAATATTATAAAAGTGTACTCATTTTCTGTTTAAATTTTACGATAAAATTTATTTTCAGTTTTCTCAACATATGTTTAAAAGAAACATGAATACATCTATTATACAAAAGTTACTACTAAAAGAGTAGGTAAAGTTACAGTATCTGATACAATTGTTTAAATTACAGATTTTCGAAGTGGTAAAGCACCCATTCTAGTAGCAACGGACGTAGCAGCTAGAGGTTTAGGTATGTATTCAACATACTTTTGTTTTATCTTAATAGTGGCGATAGATATGAACTAGCTAGCTGTTTAATATATAAATATAACAATAAAGCTGGCTATTCATTACTATATTATGTTGTCCCTGGGCGAATTTGCTTAACTCTGCAGAAACGGCAGAATTTGCTGGGTAAGTTAACTCTTTTTTTCTGTTTCAGATGTCGATGACGTGAAGTTCGTTATAAATTTTGATTATCCTAGTAATTCGGAAGATTACGTACATCGTATTGGAAGAACGGGGCGAACGAATAAAACAGGAACGGCGTATACCTTTTTTACACCATCGAATGCAGCTAAGGCGGCCGATCTCATCTCAGTATTGAAAGAAGCTAAACAAGTCGTCAATCCGAAATTACAAGAACTTGCTGAGCGCGGCAGCGGAGGTGGTCGACGTAAGTCTGCAATAAGTGTTCTTTTGTATTATTGGTCAATTTTTGGTGAGGTTTTTTAATTCGGTTTTCTTAATGAAACAGGTCACCGAGGCCGAGGTGGGCGGTATCGCAGAGGGCGCAGATCCCGTTCAAGATCCCGTTCCCGCCGCCGCCGCTCCCGAACACGCTCACGTTCGCGGGAGCGTCGCCGTCGCCGACATAGCTCGTCCAGATCGTCTCGAAGCAGATCATCAAGATCGTCCAGGAGCCATTCGCGATCTCGTTCGCGCTCCCGTTCCCGTAGCCGCTCTCGTTCAGGCAAGTGCAGTCCATTGAAGGACGCTACAACTGCTGCTCCAAAGCCTGTGGCTCAAGCTCTGCTGCCTACACCAAAGCCACTTTTGCCAACTCCGATCGGTCCTCAGCTTCCTACGTCACAAAATGACAAAGTTTCAATAAACCCCTCACACAATGAAGATCCAGCAATGAGAAGAAATGAAAGGCCTTTAAATGATAACATGGGAAATGATGTCCAACAACACCAACGCCAATCACACTCGCAACAACAACAACAGCCTAATCAAATTCCGCCCTTGATGGCTCTAAATCCTCAAATGTGTATGCCCCCTCCAATGAATGGCCAAGGATTTGTTATGCCCCAATTTTTCCCACCTGATCAATATGGTATGATGATGCCACCTTTCACTCCTGGTCAAATGCTACCGGTCAATCCTGGCGGTTGGGCGGCCCCCCCCCCCCCCCCCCCCCCCCCCCCCCCCCCCCCCCCGAGACCG
>DWHQ01000612.1:0-13192 GCA_018247955.1 Eurytides marcellus marcellus | reverse complement strand
AAAAATTCCCCTCCTTAAAGACTGGCAACGTATTTGCAAGTTCTCTAATGTTGCAAATGTCCATGGACGGCGGTTATTACTTACCACCAAGTGAGCCGCTTGCTCGTTTGTCAGTCTACACCATAACAAAAAACAATATATTTCTTGGATATTGGACTTTGCCACTCCGCACTGTGGCCGAGTGGCGGTCAGTGCCCTTTAAATCTTCTGTACGAAGGAGGCTTGTGACGGGCAATTGGACTTTTATAAGCTGTTACTTTCATTACACATTATTTCAAACACACTTTATTTGTTTCGAGAATGTGTTTAGAGAAAACACGTGTTTCGAGAATCACTAAATACTCGACTTGTTAGTTTCATTCATCTTTTTTTTTTAAGAATTCCCGAAAGTGTTAATATACTTGACAGTATTTTTAGGCGGGTTGTCTTGTCTAATAGTTCTTTGTTAAGTAGAAGGTTCGAAAAACTTACCTAATGCCATAAATATGTAGTTTGCGGGTATCACATAGAACGCCACGGCGGCTGCGGTTAAAGCTATTACCGCCAAATAACTTAAATACGGCACGCTGAAATTCACTAGGCTAAAATAATAAAAAAACAAATTTAACATTGGGCATGAAATCCAGTTCTCCTAGAACTAACTATCTCTTATTTGAGACAAAAATAACACAAGCAGTTCATACGTTTATTTGTGCATTTTTAGGATAAGAATGCTTTTCCGAAACATCGTTATTTTAAGATATCAAATTTGCAAACACCAAAAAAGGTACAGTGTAACAATTACCGATACATTAAGGTATCACTATCGGAATATCGATACTTACTTTTTAATCCGTTCGAACACCGAAACTATGTAGTCAATGCCATTTTTAATCGTAAAGGTAAGATCTTGAAGGTTGTTCAATCGCGTCATAATTGTTTTTTCATCCTGTAAATAAGTTAACAAAACAATAAAAATATATTATTTACGGCTTCTAGTTATGGGTATAAATTAATAGAAATAACTAAAAATAAAATAAATTAAAAATAATACATTGCACGACTGCATTTAACTATGGAACAGGTCCTTCCACCTTTCTTTAGATTGTATTTTAATATTAAAACATATATGTAACCTAAACTGCTTTTTCTTTCAAATAATGTTTTAAAATAGAAACAATACAATATTTTTGACAGCTTAAAACGGGCACAATGTGCAAACACTACTTGGTTATATATAGACTGATGAGTCGTTTTCATCTACCTTCTTTAATTTTTAAGTTAAGCCACGCAGCAGCTTTCGCTGTTACTGAATGGGCCGGCTTCAATCGGATAAGTACCACGACCTTACAAAAAATCAGCGTAAAGTGGAAGTGTGCAAAAGTTGTGCTTTCGCGATTCGTCCGGTGAGTGAGGTGGCCGGTGCCCCACCCCTTCTCCTTCTTTTTCCAGACTACTCCTTTCTTTTCTTGCCTCTGACAGACGGGCAACGGACATGCAAAACGTTCGACGTTACAAATGCCCATGAGCAGCGGTCATTGTTTTCTATCACTTGTGCCGCTTGCACGTTTGCCCGCCTACTTCATAAAAAAGCCGACATGGGAAAGTAGGACTACGTATTGCTAGTTATTCTACCCTAAAGCAGCATTGTTGAGGAATTACTGTATTCCCTAGTAGGGTATTGTTTCACTGGGCCTGTGCTGAAATGAGCAAGTCTGTCGTTTACTAGCCCGCCATCTGGCGGTAACGTCATTAATTTTGATATAAAATTTTAAATTTTCTTCGTCGAGGTTAGGGTCCAAAAGTTCGACGTGACGTCATGAATTAAATGAACAGTAACTAACACTGCTTATTTTTCAAATATCTTAAAAACAAGCGTAGCTAAAACATATAGTATATTATAATAGCTTAGCATGTGTAAATGTCACTCTCAGAAATGTAAATATTCCTATAAAAGGTCTACTTACTTTTTGTAGTTCCATATCTTCCTCTATTACTTCCTCTTCTGTAAGGGCCGGCAATAACGGTGAACAATTATTTCCTAAAACAAATTTTATTTCTTTTAGTTTATTTTAAGTAATAATGAGTTAAATAGTTAACCAAGGTTTATTCCACCATAATACTTATAAAGGAAGAAATAATATTTAGTAAATACACATATACATCACATCTCATCATCATCATATGTCTGTAGTTTTTATATTGCGAGTAATTTCCGGCCAAAAGAATCATTAATTATTTTTTATTTTGCTCTTATGTACGTTCTTATAGATCATTTAGGTAATACATCTTATGATTATACCTACTTAACGTCGTTTTTTTGACGTAGTGTAATGACTATAAAAACAGAATTTCAATTCGTCACTAATTTTATCCCGGACAATACATGAGTATTAAGAGGCGGTTCATGGGCGAACCATGCGCTATATCTTCTTCCTATGATTTTTTGTGTTCTATGATCCTTTTTGGTATTTCGATTGCAATTCTAATTAGCGAAGCTTGATAACAAGATTAGAAACAATTATTCAACGGTGAGCACATTATGTTTACGGTGGTGATATGGCTAAGTTATGAAACATGAACAGATTTAGCTACTTTCTTTGATGTGATAGAGTAATAGCAGCGTTTTCTGCATGAACAAGCAATAGACCGAGAAAGACCCGCGGCCTCATAGATGATCAAGACGACAACTCTGTCGTAAAGTTGATGTATTTAAGCTTTCGAGTTCTGTTTACCGATAGAAGTAACTTAAAACCCGCTTTCTTATAATTTGGGACACCCACAACGGAAGAGTATTGCGAAAGTCGGGCCTGGGTGACCACCCACCATCAGGTCAGCTGATTATTCATTTGACGTTGTACCGTATTAAAAACAGTTAAAACTTGTTTTTGTCTAAATTGTCTGTTTTAATTTTAAGTGCTTTTACTGGTTTCTCCTTCTTTTGCGCAGCAGCGTAATTGAAAATGGGGGAACAGTACATATTAACTGCCTGTATGGATGGGGTATTTGATCTACATACGACGTAAAATCTTATGTGATTCACAAGCAGTTGTTTTGCGGTGTACCTACTTTGGGTACATCTGAAGTAGGTACACCGCAGTGATTCGCACGCCCGGGACCATGATTATATTTTTGTGAAAAATTCTGCGACGTAGTGATAGCCATACCTAGTGCAAGGCCATAAAAAAATGAGAGATCTACTTCGATCGCAGGTCAGATCTAGTGTTTTAACTTTAGATTATTAGTGTACTAAAAGGCTTTCTAAAAAAGTGTACCAAAAGGGTTACCTCGATACATCGCCCAGTATGGAATGAAAGGCACTACTAAGAGAAGGGGCGTCATCCACATTCTGAAGAAGTACCAGAATATCAGCCATGCTCCTAACGCTAGAGCCGATTTTTCTCGATTCTCCCACTCAAAAAAATTCCTGTAGGAAGTAAGGTAGAGCTATAAATATATGCTGTATTACAGAGTTTTTTATTTACTCTTTTTCTCAACACTTAAATTTATTACTACGCATTTAAATTTTCATATCGATTTGTTTAAGACTATTGAAGTTGATATAATGCCATCAGGTGGAGGTAGGAAGTATATTAACTAAGAGGGATGATAAGCATGAAAAATACATATCAATTTAATCAGCTTTCATGGGGATTGGTCAAACGTTATTGAAGTTTTTTATATACACACACAAAATTATGCCATTTGTGGCAATATTTGGGAAATTTAACGATTTGAATTGCATCATGGGTCAGAGTTCATTAATATTAATATTACATTAAGAATGTAGCGTTTAAAAGCTCCTAAATCCGTTGTATTTATTTTAAGTTAAAAAATAGTAGTACCCGGAACTCTATAAAATGCGTGAGTGGTCCATTACCATATATAGATGAGAGAAGATAAAAAAAAAATTATAAAGATAAATTACACAACCCCTGGAGTATTTCCTCGTAATATGGAAAATCTGTTATTTTCGTCTTAAAAAAAATTAAAAGAATACGGACATAATAAAAATACTACAAGAAGTAAATGGTTTATAGACTTCCGCTATTAGACAGCCTGAAATATTAAAAGCAATTGGCATTAGCCTCATTAAATCGCATTATGCAAGTCATTGATCTCATACATAACATTATACAAGTGTAATAGCCCTGAAATTTCGTATCAAATTCTCGTTCTATATGAATATTCTTAGTAATATTATATACTTGTAAGTATGTTTGTTGGGTCGTCCTCGTTTCTTGTGACGAAGGAATATAGTTTTTTTACATAGTTTTAGTTAGTGGGATAGAGAGTGACATAAGCTACTTGTTACTCAGGGAAAATAAAAAAAAACCCTAAAAAAGTTGGTGTGATTTCCAAAATTTACTTAAGACAAGCCGTGGCTTAAACCTAGTAGTTAAATTAAATTTGAACATACTCACTTAAAATATTCATTGCCTAAATAAATACAGTCGAATATTACTTTAATGAATTTCAAATTGTTGTAGATTAGTGGGATGCTAAACTTTTGTGGTTTTTGAACGTATTTGGTCTCTTTCGGGCTTAACACCCGCAGCGATGCTTTTATCTAAAAAATAGAAGAAATTATTACTATATCATACATTTTCAGAAATATTTAATGGTATTTAAAAAAGTATATTGGTTAAAATGCTCTATTACCGGATTCCATTCCAGTGACATTTCTAACAGAATCCTGGGACAATTTCCTTTGGCACTGCTCCTTTTTGATCGATCTTTTAATGCGTACCATTTTTTTTCGTTGTTATTTATCCTTAATAGAGGTATTGATATTTTCCCTAGCGTTTCCCCTTTCATTGATTGAATTATCGATTCGTCGTAAATTGTTATGTCCAATGTTGATGTTACATCATTAATGTTGCTGTAAAGGATATGAGAGATATGAATGAATTCTAATGCTAGTTTTATATAATTTATTCCCTAATTTTGATTGAAAACGGTACTAACGTATATCTCATATTTTAGGGCTATCGAATACCGATGTAATTATTTATTTTTATCGGTCTATTATGAAACAGGGGCTAAGTTACCGTTACATTAGAATAATCAAATCTTCGTGCAAATGTGCGTACTTCCAACAGGCACGTCATTCTATTTTTCCATTTAAGTTTGTAAATGATGTAATAAGGTTAATTCGAGTATACAATATTATTATTTGCTTATCGACCTGTTTGCTGGGACGGTAGATAATGTCAATGTAACATATCTAGTGTATTAGGCGCAAATAAGGGCAAAAGTACTAACAATATGAAGTTTTTGTTCCAGTTCGGGTCACAGCTGTTGTGCACCGCGTGTGTCTGGACCCTTGCATTGTCGACTTCCAGAACGCAGTAGGCGTCTATGTTTCCGTTGAGGCCGATTGAACTCAGACCTTTGGCGCCGTGTACAGTCACCGATAGTTGGCCCACCTCGTTCCAGTTGTTTTCCAAACGATACCATGTCTGTTTACATATACGTCGCGTGTTAACACTTAATATGTCCTTGGATCATTAAACAATGATGAATTATAGTTGTTGTCAATAGAAAAAAGTAGTACAACAAAGGCATTGTTTCGTAATAAGTATTATTGTTAGCAAATGTTAGTAATGTATCTCAGATATTTGCATTAGAATCTAATAGAGAAAATGGATTGTGACTTCCACGCAATCTAATGATTTCAATAACTGATAATTTATTAGATTTAGCCCACAACTTCGCTTGCGTGCTTTTTATTTTCAGTAGATTTCCCTGGTTTTTAAATCTCGCAGGATAAAAAAAAACTGTCGCTCTCTGTTCTAAAAAATTACCTTATGACAAAATCATACTGATTCTTTGCATCTAGAAAGAAGGAAAAAATGTTCACGTTTTTTATATTAGTAAAAATTTAAAATTCCTTTTTACTAATTACATTAACTTTATTTACGATTAAATCAATAAGATAAATTTTATGTAAGTTTAATTTAAGTAATTAACAGTAAATGTTTAAGTAATTAACAGCCCTATAAGAGTTAAACTTAATCACTTTAGTTGGAAATTGATTTTCGATGTTTTGGAAAATAGCAAAACTGAACAAAAATGATCAATGAAACTTTTCGATCTTATCGGTTGTTAGATCTTCAAATAATTTCCAGTCGTAACACTTCAAACTATGTGTTGATTTATTATTACTCTCCTGATTATGGAAAATCAAAATCGATTAAAAAACAATTTTGTATCAAAACAAATTTTCTCAGTGAGTACGTTGTTATTTTTAGATATGTGATAAAAAAAAAACTGTCAATTACAACAATAAACTTTTTTTTGTACATCTTACGCACTGGATGGTTCATCTAAGGCACTTTTATTTATCATTTCATTTTATTTACGCGTTATACATGCGCATAATATTATAATCTGCACCAGTATTTTGTAATTTCGTATTATTTATAATCTGCTCCTTATATATTTTTATATCTTTTTATTTTTCTTCTTTTTAACTCATGTGATCGATTTAGAATTTCTTACTAGACTGTTAATTTTGTATACTTATGTTGTACAAGAGGGTGGTCTCTGGTGTCTTGTAATACAGGTCTTTGTACCTAGTATAAGCATCAGCTCCCACAAACTTTAGATTATCTTAAACTCAGTTATTTATTGTACTCCTTGTTGTGTTTGTGGTGAGAAAATAAACTCTTTTATTATTATTTCATTATGAACTTGCGTAAATCGTTTATACGTAATCGAAGTTTTTTCAATCACTGCTGACGTCACGTTACGCTCACGTGTAAATAGGTACGATGTTGATGGCCTTAGTTAAGTCAATACTGTAGGAAGTTTACTAGCGTGTATAACCAAGATCACGCAGAACGATTAACAAAAAATCTATTCTTGTCAGTTGAAAAAAAAAACGTACACTTTTATCTAAGAAAATAAAGTATCTATATGGAGTCCGAGTCACGAATTTCTTGAAGGTTTTGTTACCAAAATGTATTAGGTCCTATTTCTTCTATATATAAAGGTTTTAATTTAAATGATTATTTTTTTTATAACAATGATTACATGCCTAATGACGGTATATTTTCACGAGAACTTCTTCTCTCTTAAAAGGGCAGTGAAATGTCTTAACATGATTTAATTATTTTATAAATTGCCTCATTTGCTCAGATATTTTTCTCAACCTTTAACGATCTTGTAATTATTATCATAGATGAGTTAGCCAGAACACATCAATCTATAAATATTGCCTGGCTTTTTATAATAAGACTATAATTAAAGGTGTCAAACGGGTTTTGGTAATTATATACATTACTCGCGTTGTTTCACCAATATTGTACAAACTTAAGTAATTTTGTACTTGTTCATATGAAGGCAGATGGCAAACATAAAACTTTGGGTACAATTACTGTCACCCATTGACATTCAGAACACCCAAGAAGCTGCAATTGCGGTGTGACCGTTACAAATCGAAATATTTATATAAATACTTCTATTAAATGCGTCATGTTTTGGTTTAAGTATAATCTTCTTAATTTAAAAAGATAGAAAAGGTTGAAAATTATTAAAAAAAACATGCCTTTACTATGACTTTAAAATTAGATAAGACCTGTGGAAATTATTCCACTTACGTTATTCAGAAGGAAAAGACTTATGGTCGTCAAACGACTGAATAAGTTTTTTGAGTCATAGTTAAGAACACGTAAGATCACCTTTGTACCTAACTAAAAAGAACAAGATTGTTTCTTTTTTTGTAAGCTACGAAACCTAATTACACAGATACCCAGATAAAAATTCTAACTTATAATTATTAAGTTGGAGATTTAAAAATAGAATTTTAAAAATTGTTACTCTAAATCTGGACGTTTCTTTGCATAGCTTTGTTTTGCTGCATGGCGTCGGAACGGACTTCTTTTATAAATACATAACTAAGGGGAAATTCCATTGATTTTTGGTGCACTTAAAACATCATCGTTTTGTTAAATGTAATTGATGTGTGAACTCAGAACAGTTGAAACACTGTTGCCATGGCCATTTAGTTATCACAAATTCACAAATATATTTTCTTAAGTTCATTAAAATTGTTATCGCAATAAAGTACTTCTTAGGAAATGCTCGTTTGAAAAAATGAATATTTATTTCGATATTCCTAACCAATTGAAAATTGAAAAAAAAAAAAATAGTATTGTTCTCATTTCTAAGAAAAGACAGAAGCGCTACGTGGCCAAGTGTTAACAACTTAACAAATAATTTGAAACATGATGTATTAATATCAAATAAACTAAGCACTAAGATTTCACGTGTCAAGTACGTGACATCGGTAAGTATACATTCGAACGAATTAATAAATATAACTAAGACTCAAAGATCAATATGTATTGAGTATTGAAGTACCCTGGGGACTTTGTATGTAATTTATGATTATACTCAATAAAAATCTCAAAGTGTTGGAATAAATAATGAATCGATAAAGTTATTATAAAAATCATACGTCTTTGAAACAAGAATTGCGTCCTTACTTTTAAATGGTCGAGTTGGAATAGATAACAATTTGCTGTTCTCTCTGTTCTGTCTGAATTCTTATGGGCATAAATTACTACCTGACATTTTTCATTTTTTATATTAGGAGGCTATTTAAACTGTAATCAGATCACCTAATGTTCAGTAATAACCGTACCTATTAACACTTATAAGTTTGCGGATATTTGTAAAAATAATTAATCACATTATTTATTAAATAGTGTAGATATTTAGTATATTTATGTATGTTGATTTCTTGTGTTACTGAAATACTACATAGTGTTTAAATGATTCTAATATAAGGTTTTTATCGGGATTTTATTTCACTTAAATTCCAAACATCCTATATCAACCTAGAACCGGGGCGACCCTCAGAACTAGTTTTCGCAACGTCGGGGATTTATAATCAAATAAAAACGCGATAAAATCAATAAATTAGTTTCATTATAACCAGATATTTAATTACGTTGGCCGTTAAAAATTACTTATACTTACATATTTATCGTCTGTTGTGGCATTTTGTTGAATATTGTTTGAAGTTGGCACACTATCCACTACAGTGCTGGTCTCTGATCCGCTCAGTGTGACCAATAAATGAAGCGACCCGTGTCCATACTCCAACTCTTGCCAAAGTTCATGGGTCCTCTCCCTCTCTAGTTGAGAGAGATCAATGACGCATCTATATCATAGAGACACATTTTAATAATTTTATAACAGTTGCTTTATACTTGGTTTCGGTAAACCTATATGGATATGATGAAATAGAGCGAACCTATCGTTAAATTCTGTCAATTATTTAATATAGTGTTCTGTAGAATTAACGATTAGAAAAGATACAATTTGGAAATTGCTAGTTTCATACCTAATTTATATTACATTATATTTCTGGAAGTGTTCTATTGTACTATTAGTAAAAATATTTTGAAACAATTAAATGCTAGTAGCTCTGTAGCGCAAGGTTTATTTAGCTTCAATCTGTATAATTATCGCTTATATACCTACTTCTTACCTGTTAAAGAAATAAAAAACTCCTTATTTTAAATTAAATACAAGAATGAATACTATAGAGCCTATAGTAAAGATAAAAACGGCGAAGTAGTTACGAAACTATACAAATTAATTTTGCATAAGTTTTGGAGTATGTAAAATAACTTATAACATAAATAGTACTGTTAATGTACTCCAGCTCTATGCCGATTAAAGTGAAGCAATGTTCAGGTTATTTATAAAAGGCTAGCTTGTAAATATATGTTATTTACTTAATTGACACAATTAGAATGTCACAATGAACAACTGTAACGTTTTATAAACGAGTCTCTAACAGAGAATAGGAGCAAACTCATAATAATCAATTTTACACGTTTTCATTCCTGTTTTTTCCTCCCGCCAAATTTAACGGTGTAAAGATTTTTAAACCAAAGATTCGGTTTCGAGGAATTTTATCCGTCATTTAAGATAAGGTTGTCCATAAATGAAACATTATTAGTTTAGGTTTATTAGTTTTTTCTTTTATAAGGTTTAACACGGAGTCACAAAAGCTATTTTATTGTTTTGCTAACATAAAAAAGGGGTAAAAATCACTCGAAATAAGTCAACGCCACGGGTATGACGTAGTTAGCAAAAAAAAAGAACTTAACCATTTTCCACTAATCAACGTTGTCAACATGCAAAGTTATAACTTATACCACATTAAAATATACCTATTTAACAATTACAAAGTCAACAAAACGAAATATAAACATTTTTAAAAAGAATGAGCTTACCTGCCAACAAATGTCTTTTGTTTTCCTTTGTGCCACACTTTGACTTCCAAATTGCTGTCCTCATACATATAAAGATTGAATCTCTCCCGCCACATTGGTTTCGACTTTGAGACCTGTTTTGATTTGTGAGATTCGTTACCTAACCTAAGGATCAAATGAGGACAAGATATTTATAATGTTGAGAGAAAACATCATATTTATTTTTATTACACTAAATTTTAGGCTGGAATTAAAGTAAAAGACGTAACAAAAATGATAATTATCACAAAGGGTTTGCATAATTTATTTGGATAATAATAGGAAGGTTTGTAATGCTCTACGGATTGGTACGTCATAAGCAGGAAGTATGATAAAATTATTTACCTAAATTTGCAGTAAAGACCATTTGCAGTAGATAAAATGTCGTCCGCTGGCAAATCCTTGGCATCCACGAGAACAATGTTTACTTGTGATTTCCATGATTTCTTTAGCACATCAAACTTCTTGTTTTTCCACAGGAACTGCGTTGTGAACAATTTGGATTTCATATTAAAAGTGAGCACGTACAGTAATTAAATAAGTAAACTTGAAAGCAAAATGCAGGAAAACTCAAGGTCAACATCTTGGTTATTCGTATAAAGTAAACTTGTATAATGAAAATATATAAAGTAAATTTAAAATCGAATTCCTATATCCTTTTGTGCGTTGTGGATTGTTATTTTGCTACAGAGACGCGAGTGTTCGGCTCTAACCCTATGACATTTAAAAGGTAGGCGTTAGCCTGATTTTGTATCATAGAAAAAGGCCATACAAAATCTTCCACTGACTTTTACACGGTAGATTGTAGGCGAGTTAAGTTCGAAAATTCATAAATACTCTTTTAATAAAGTATTCTCTTATAAAATGACGAGAAGAGCAATTCGTGCGTTTGATGGTAAACGACACATTTGCTCATAACACCACATTGTCATTCAGTATTTTAAAATGCACGAGTTCAAAATTGTTTGGCTCTCAACTGCGCTCATCACTTACAGATATAAAATATTACATTATATTTTAATAGGAACACTATAGGGCTTGTGTTTTAAGTTAATTCGTCACTCGTCGAGTCTATAACAATTTTGTACACTTTCAGTGTCCATCCGTGATATTTATTTCACTGTCGCAGATTGATTACCATCGGAATTAAAAAGTGTTCGGAATTAATTAGCTTGATACCTTTTGGACTTTCTTTCCGTGGTCTCTGAGTAAGGTCAATCCACTACCGATACGATCCATGAAATCGGATGAGACCGCGAGCGCTGTCGGCGCTAGCGGATCCATCGCCAAGGTGTCCGGAATTGGAAGTGACCTAATGAAAAAAATGAATAATCCATATAAATCCTTATTTATGTTATAAAGATGAAAGTTAATTTTTAAGTACCCTTCTTACACGTCGAATTAAATCAACTAGCTACAAGACGTTTTGCACAGTTATATCTTTTAAGAGGAGGAGTTATAGCGCAACGGTTTTATTTAACAAGTTTAATTTTCCATAGTAATTTTTGTATTACTCTATATCTTTTTAATTTTTTTTACTTAATAATCTGAGTTGACAATAAAATGTATTTTGTGAATCTTTAATTGATAGTGTAGATTAAAAAAGAACCTGATAAAAACGTTATAAGGGAAACGGGTTATGATTGAACTATACAAGATGTCGCAATCGTTACTATTGTAATTTTAATGGAAAATTCCTACCCACTATCTAAAGATTCTAGTTTAAGGTAGCGCGTATTTAATGTGGTGGGACCGTGGCTTCTGACTCATGAATAACTGTCGGCCGCCACGACTGGGGAACTCCTACAAAATATCAGCGTATATAAAAAGTGTTAAGCATCTCGAATAAACATTCATCACAGAATTTTTTTAAAACTTAATTAAATAATGAGATTCATTAACATTGCATTTTTTGTAAAGATAATGGATTAGTTAAATTGGATAGTTAATTTAATTTGGAGTAAATTCTAAAGAGACTTTTTATATTTACGATACTTGAAGAGATATTTTAAATGGCGGAATTTGAGGCATTTGACATTGAGGGGTGACGATGGGTTGGGCTGACCCTTTGTCTGAGTCTCACAAAAAAAAAATTAAATTGTGAGCGCAAGCACATTTTGTTAAGAAGCACTGCCGTAATGTCTTTTAAATAGGGCAAAAAATATGCCACGGCAATTTAGTGCATAATCACCCGAAATGTTAATACATTAAAAATAAATTAACAGCTCAGCAGTGAATTTTGACACATATTTATTATTTTTTATTGATATATTCGACAAGGTTTGTAGTCGTTAAGAGCCACAAACACGAACTTTGAATATTATTTTAATTAAAATGGCCTTCATTAGGTGTACGAGCGAATATGAGTAATTGAGGTCAAATTTCTATTTTTAATTATTTAAGAAAACCCTTTTTAACGAAATAAATTGACGATACGAGCAAGTCATGGGCTTAAGGGTTGGTTACCTATAACAATACAGTGTCACACACCCTAAGATGTAACATGGTAATTAGGTTTGTACACACACGGAGTAATTCTTATACCTTACTTCTCACTTAATTATTTTAATTGTGACATTTAAATGACTTTGATACTTTTGCTCGATGTCATAACGTTCGTTTTGTATTTGGTTTTCCATTTGATACTAGTATACTACGAACTAATGTTTGTTCCAGATATTTACACTGTGAAATTTATTTATTTTTTATGTTTTATCGAGTGTAATAGTATAAAGTAGAAACGATAAACACATTGAGATTTTAATTCTTGTAATTATTAATGAAACAAATTTGTATTTATACGGCAATTTGGAAAATTAGGTGTGCTGCTTATAAATGGCTCTCGGTTTAAAGTTGGAATAAGTACCTTGGGGGAGATTTTGGTTTAGTTTTACGATTTAGGCGTTGAACTTGACGAAATTTATGGGCGTTTTCAGTAC
>DWHQ01000611.1:0-13192 GCA_018247955.1 Eurytides marcellus marcellus | reverse complement strand
ATACCCATGAAGGATTTTTTCACCTTTTGGAGACGAAATCGAGGTGTTACAAGCTTATTCTTATTTCTAGTATTTACCGTGTGTCTGTCACTGAGTTTCAAGAAAGTATTATAATTTTGTCGGATAAATAATATACTACAGAGTATATATTGTGAGGCAACTGGCAGGATACCACTTTTTTTTAAACATACACAACATATAAACTTACACAACAATGGACAAAGATATATACCATGCTGAATCTCTGGGGACGAGCGCACCTTCTCTATGTCACTGTGTTGTTATGGGCATCACTACATCTCCTTAAAAAAAAGAATTTTATACACGTTATTAGGATATAGTGAAGGTGAAGGCGTTGTAAGTCATTACACCAGTAGTTCATGTTAGTTTGTTCTAAAAGTTTATTATTACTTCAACTACGATACGGTATTAGTTAACTATAAGTATAGTTTAGTGGTTTATTTCATGTTTTAGATTCTTTTTTAATCTATTTTAACTTAAGGACTTTTGTCAAGGACATGTCAACACCATCGTGCCCTTTTACATTAAATAATAAAACAGTTTACAGTATAGTGCTTACGTAAGCGTTTTATTCACCATTGCGATACCAGAAAGCTATTGCAGTTAAGGTTGGAGACCTCTAAAAGAACAATGGTAGAAAGTTTTACGTCATCTATCGTACTTACTAGATCTTGTTTCGCCAGATTTCTACGTATTTTACAACTTGTTGACAATAAAAAATACAACAACCGAGATACAGTCAGCGCTACAGATATGGTTTTGAAGAGTTTATCGTCTCTCCTCCACTTTGAATGCTTCATATAGAGTATTAAAATTGATACTGCGCTAGCAGATATACATCGATACCGTGAGTTCGTTTTTATGGAAGGAAACGAGCAAGCGGATCACCTGATGGTAAGCGATTACCGCCGCCCATGGACATTCGCAACATCAAAGGAATTGCAAATGCGTTGCCCGGCTTTAAGGTGTAATTTTTTGTGAGATTGGGCCACTGGCCACTCCACTCACCGAACTAGATGCGGAAGCATAAACACTTCCACTTCAGGCCGACTTTCTGTAAGGTCATGGTACTTACTCAGTTCGAGCCGGCTCATTCGTAGCAGCGGGAGCTGTTGTGTGGTTCTACCACCATTAAGAGTACTACTTTTATTAATGGAAATAAGAAGAAATAAAACGTTTAGTAAATATTTTACAGAACGGCAATTACATATGACATATAAGGTATAATATATTATAAAACACATTTCATATAGCCATGCGATTCGAGTAGATGTAACGAGGATAAAATTGCCGGCGCCGGACTTGCGTTTAATAGTCGTTCCGCATGAAAATTGTTCATGATAACATAACTGCGTCCCTGGTGCATGTAAATGGCTGGCCTCGGACGCTGTGGTTACATCATTAAAGCGGAATGTCACGCCAATTATGGAGCGGTTGGAAAGTGCCTTTGATTATCACAAGTCTTTAGTTAGGTGCCATGGAGAGATTTTTCACCAATGAGTCGTAATGCAGCAATTTTCTCCCGTCTTTGTCGGTCTTAGTCAAGTTGAATTATTTTATACAATTGACGCTCGTTTCATGCAATCGTGAACGTTATAGATGATCGTTATAGTTTCACATGTATAAAGGCCTCAAGGAGCCGCGTTTAAAAACAATTATTTGCAGTCCATAAAACTAATTGAACCCGCGACCCGTGAAAGCAATGCAACTATGGCAACCAGAAGCGCAGTCATGGCCGATTTCAATATATGTTATTTCAAACGCATCTCGACGCGTAATATATGCAAAATACACGTTAGATATTTTCCGTATGCTAGATGCAACGCATGCTGGCAGATTTAATACTGAATCTAAATATTCATTCCTCTTATTACGCTGTTGTACTTGATAAGCATGGATGATTGTTACATAACTATTGTGTTATTAGTTTTTATGTTCGTTAGCATTACTGTTAATAATTCAGTAGTTATTTTAAAGAACAGAGTAAAACAGTGTTAACGAATGAAATGTTGTGAATGGGCGTGTAGTTGGTAAGCGGACATTTTTAAAAAGTTTTTGATTATTAATCAATAAAGTAATTATTAATCAAAAGTTTTATCCGAGAAATTCTCTATCAGCGCATGAGTTAGAGTTGCAAGAGTAAACTATATGGTACAAGTAGTATAAAGAGTGATCTTCTTAAGTGAGTTTGTAGTATATTGATTAGCCCTGGTGAAATATCTCTCGGATTTTCAAGAATGATAAGAATTGATATTCCAAATATATATGTATAGATGTATTTTGTGAGTGCGTGAGTGGAAATGGTGGAAGTGATATTACAAGTTTGTGCTTAATCCGGGAAATTTTGAAGTTTCCCGGTATAGAAGGATGTGTATTTTGTTTTTGAAAATATTTTTTTTACATTTAAAATATTTGGTAGTAATCTAAGGTTGAAGATCGACAGATTGATGTTGTTACTTTACAAAGTTACCACAACAAAACATAAACATCATCTGATGCCAATTTGCAAATGTGCCAAAATGTCAGTAATGATTTCACAATTTTCAAACAAAGGGAGTTATATTAATACGTTATGCGAGTTATGTAATCAATAATCAACATTTACTTCAGCGCGTAACATAATGTAATTAAACATATTTTTGTTTTAAGATGAGCTTCTTTTATATCTTCGTTTTCACTTAAAACTTCCAAAAATCATACACAACTGAGTGCTAATGGATTAAATATCTATATTAGAATTCTTATATATGCGATGGCCGATTATAAACCTGATCGTACCTTTAATACCTCAACTCTCTATATTTATAATGAGGTCGTCATTATAAGGAAAATGTAAAGCCACGTACATAAATAACTATTTAATTAAAGAAGCCACATACACATCGAACAACAAAACTCTGTAAACGGAGCATTATATACGATAAGTATGTAGAAACAATTTTTTCCACTTTCATTTGTCATGTCGTATATTAAATTCGGTTAATCGAAAACACGTCCGAATTAAAAGCATTTACTGCCTGTATTTATCTTTATCAATATTGCATGCAATAAGGACATTTGCATTTACTTAATGATATAATTAATATATTCTGTGAAACCGAAACGTTGAATTGTTAAATTACATCAGGGGTGCTCAAACGGTCGACCGCAAGTGCTTTTTAGTATGACTATGAAATTCTGCAACGTTGGGGACGTTGCAGAATATAATATCTGCAGAATATAATAGCAGGTATAAGTAGTATATGTATATACTACTTATACCTGCACCACGATACACCCGACCTATCTAGACGATAATCCTGCTTCACATATATTCCCAATGCGACAGAGTCGACCGATCGGAGTTTAAAAACGTGAGTTAGATCGTCAGCAGTTCAAGTTTGAGCACCCCTGTTTTACAGTATTACAACATTTGTAATGTTAATACGAAGTGATAAATATTTTTCTTAATTTATTCAGCACCGATGTCTTAATTGCCTTGTTTCGTTCGTATAACATGCGATAACTCAATCGTCAACGGATTTTGTTGATTTTTTTATATTGTAAAGGGATTATCGCAAGTTGAGTCTCGAAAAATTTCAGTTTTGTTAGACCCAGCATTACATGGATGCACTGAGATTTGCGTAAAGCCAAATGAGAAATATATGTTTATTGAGGTATTGTTAGAATATATTTAAAATCGGCTTTTTTTAATAGAAATTTGTATTATTTTATCATTGCAAAACTATTCGAATGCGCAATTTTATAATGGAAGGAAAGAAAGTGTGTTAGTCTTTTCTTCTTTTTACGGTGCAATGGTGTGATTTTTGGCGTAGGTGCAGTATGTGAGACGAGAAGTGACATGGGCTAATTTTATTCCAAAATCAGAATCCTCACAGCAGTAGCCGCGGGCTAAGCCTAGTTGTAAGATTAGCGTTATCACTTTATTGACTTTCTTTTTTTATCATTCAACATTTTACCGTAGTCGGAAGTTTGAAAAAGAATCTTAAGTGTAATCCATTTTTAAACGAAAGAAAAGGTGCGGCGTTGGAGAGTTGCGAATGCTTCCATGTTGTCATGACCGAGGAATGCAACCGCACATGCCTGTGGTCGCTGCGCACACGCCGCGCCATCTGTCGGTCCAACGTAACGACGGACGCATGCCTCGGATACCTCTCCCCCGTGCCCTTTTCGCATTAATTGTGTATTCAACTCGAACATTTTCCTTCTAGAAAATTCCATATAAACTTTTTCCTTCCACGCGTCGTTGGTCAAGAAACGTGTTTGAGATTTTAAGCAACCCTGTTAACTGAACAGTATTTGTTACATAAGAACGTATTATCAAGCGATTGTGTTGACGTGTGACCTAACAAGTATTGTTTCTTTAATTCAACGTATTTCCAATACATATTACAACAGTAAACATTCATTTGTGATTTATTTTTATATGTTAATAGAGATCATAAATTTTATTTAAATATAGAGTTGTTTCATTTACATAGTATGAAATGGTTGCGGGTATTGCGTTTCTTAAAAAGTTACCGTTGCCAAATTTGTCCACGGATTTAGAAAATGTATTTCGTGTATGGACAGCTACGAATAACCATTTTTGCCGAATGAAAAAAAGTTTGCAATTTAAAGATATAGAAATCAAACCAGCGACCCTTACAACCACTTTTAAATCGTGATTTTCACATTTTATAAGTCAGTCTATGATGAAGCGATCACCTGCTCGGAATGCAGCTCTGTTGAAGAGAGCCGGCAAAAAACTCAGCAGTTTTCCGTTGATCTAATATGGCTGTTTGAAATCATTTCAAGTGTATATATATGTGTGGTTGTCTACAAATTTCTTAGGAACTTATTTCCAATTAGTAAAAATTTCTTTGGTGTTTGATTAAGCAACTTTCTAAGTTAGAAAACAATACAAGATCAAATAAAATTTGATTTAGGTATAGGCCCATGCTTTACAAAACGGAAGTCGTGGGTTAGAATCCCGCGGAGGGCAATGACTTTGTGTTATTGTTTCTTAGTTGGGTTAGGGCATTACGGGCTGATCACCCTATTGCCTAAAAAGTATGATGATCCATGCGTCGGATGGCATTTAAAAAGTAGGTCCCAGCTTCTTGTCAACGCCATCTAGCGGTGGCTTGCAAGAGTCGTTATTAAGAGATTGGTTTATTGTCACCGCCTCTGCGCCTGATCTCTCTCCGGTCGTGTCGGTTATCCGTCCCATCGGGCTATGAGAATAAAGGAAGAGTGAGTGAACCTGTGTCTGCGCAAGCGCTTGTGCACTATAATATATCCTGCGCACTTGGCTGATCTCTCTTGTAGATCAGCCGCCGTGGCCGGAATCGGTCGGAAGAACATTATTATTATTATTACACAATCACAGCCATACACAGTTTTTCAAGCGGGTGTTAAAATTTTTCAAATATTATAATGTTTTACCAGGAGATCATAATGAGAGAGGTGTGTTCTACCAACAGGTGGCATCGTCATCGGGGGGCGAGATGAGTGAGCGCGAGCGATATCGCGCTCCACCGCAGCCGGAGCCTCCGCCGCACCGGGTGCGCGCAGCTGATCTCTATCCACGCCTCCGGGCGCACCACGACGAGCCCGGCCTCGATGCTGGCTTCACGCCCATTTGCGGAGAGTTCGTGCAGGTTGGTCACTCCGCCTAATTTCTGTACGCCTGGTACTTCATTTCAATGCAAATCTATTGGTATTACGCAAAATATGAGACAAATTCGCTTGGTTCCCAGCTTAATGTGTTTTTGAAGTGATTACTTTTTATGGGAGGGTACACCGCTTCGTTACGTAACGCGTAACGGCGCCAGTCTGTCTGGCTTTAGTTGACCGTTTGACAGGTTGCTTCAGTTGACCGTTTGACAGGTTGCAGGTAGTAAGTGTATAACCTAAAACTATCGCCGCTTTTGAAAGTTAGTCGCATGGTTCTCAGCTTAATGTGTTTTTGAAGTGATAAATTTTGATGGGAGGGTACACCGCTTCGTAACGTAACGCGTAACGCCGCCAGTCTGGCTTCAGTTGACAGTTTGACAAGATGCACGACGCACACTATTTTTTATAGCACTAAGTTCTTTGTTTATTTGTCGCATCTGATTCATAATTACACCCAAGGTCTTTATGTGCTGGCCGTATACCGATACGGCATGCAGCGAAATTCATCATTTGCATCTAAGTAATTTCGACCGAATTTATGTTCTCCTAGTACTCCATATTTTAATACATTTGTAAATATTTGAACAGATGTGGCCTATTGCGATCGTGTTTTAGTTAGTTATGTTTGAGTTTGTTTATATCCGCATCTTTCGTAGTTAACTGAGACCAATTAAGAATTTTTTTAGTTATTTATACTTTTTACATATATGTGTGACAAATTGAGTTAAGCAGTAACCATGTACAGCCGTATTTTTGTAAAGTGTAAAATAAGCCTGGAAAAGTATGTCGCTATGCATATTTGAAGTCGGTATTTTTTTGAAATGATAAATTTTTATGGGAGGGTAAACCGCTTCGTAACGTAACGCGTAACAGCGCTAGTCTATCTGGCTTCAGTTGACAGTTTGGCAGGTTGACAGTAATCATATAACCTAAAATTATCGCCGCTTTTGAAAATTATTGTAGAAAATAAAAATATTAAATAATTTGTGATTTTAAAACTACGTTAACACGTTTATATAAATTTATGAATTTAGTTTTAATGTTGTTTGAATCGGAAGGTGTTATACTTCGTTCGTTTCTTAATTTTTTTCCTTAAATTATGTTTTTTTTTTGTGTTTTGAATTTGTCAATCCAATCACTAACGACGTACTTAGTGATGTTGGGATAAAAAAATATTCCTTGCTAAAAACATTTCAAACGTATTTCATTTGTTGCATCTGAATTCATCATTACAATTTTTTATCAGCGTGAACGCTTGACTAAGAAAATAAGATTTTTTAGAAGGTGACTTTGCTTACCGCAAGGACGTTTTCAAGTGGCTTAATGTCAATCCGTAATTGCACATCAATTGGTTTTGTAAATACATTGCAAACTTTTTGCTTCTGGTAATGTCGTGATAATTTGTCGTCTTTACTTAAAAAAATGGCAATATACTACTTTTTTAGGCTTTAACTTATCTGCTCAATTTTAAGCTTAAAATTATGTTTCTAAATTCTTTTATTATAGATATTTTTTACATAAATTAAGATGTACTAAGTTTACTTTATGTGGTTTAATTAAGTTAATTTTTGTGTTTATTCTTGTTGATTTTGAATGCGAGTTTTTTTTTAGTTTACTGTATTTTAATTCTTTTATACCAGGTGGTATAATAGATATTTCATACCAATTCCTCAAAAGTTATCATTGTGTCCGTATCATGTAATTTTTTTTTTTGACAAAATAATCGTTTTGCTAGCCCACTTATTAATTAGCTGAAATTAATAAGTGGGCTAGCAAATGAGAACAAACTAAAATTAAATAAATGTTAGTTTGTTCTCAATAAACAAATAAAAAATACATATTTTTTTTCAATTGTTACTATTAGTTCACCCTTTCCGTATATATAATATTTTATTCCGGATATATAATAATTTTCAATCGTTAATAAAATACTTTTCATTCGTCTACTTCAACACAGTTCAAATACATTTTTTTAAACTTGTAGTGGATGACACTTGATGTTTATACAGTTTTTTTCAAGTGTTATTTGATTAAATAATTTTAGTTTTATATCGAAACAATAAAATTGTTGTTGACTTAAGTAGGAAATGTCTTTTTTTATATTACTTCGATATAAGAGTTGAGAAAGTAGATATGGAAGGTGGTAAGGATATAGAAGGTAGTTAATTGTTGTTGAAATAAATTTGTAGAAAAATAAAAAACCTACTTTTTTAAACTCACGTAAAAATACAATGAATTCAACATATATTTCCCACCCTTTAATATATTTAATCAAAATTGAAATAATCAAAATCGGTTTAGGATAGCTGGCATTCTCGCGTACCATACATACGAAAACAAAGAACGTTAACTTACTTTCGGCTAAAAATCTTCGTAAAAATTCGGCCGAAAATAAACCAACGTTGCGCTCCCAACAGTTTTTTTTCGCCACCCGACCTACATTTTGTACTATAGAGCTCTTATTATTTTATTTTTTTGACTACTCTATTCTACGTGGAGTAACTTCGAAGAGTTCTGACTTTGTAATAAGAAGGTTATAGATGAGAATCTGTTTTCGTATATAATAGAAGTATTTATAAATTTTTATTTCATTGAACCAATATTTTTCATAGGCGACTTTAACTCCCTTTATGTTACTTCAAAATAACGCTTAACTTTGAAAGGCCTCAATTAAACCTATATGTGACTACGTATCACAAATAGGATTTTGATGGCTAAAATGACATAACCATTTTGTCATTTATTCCGGAGTGAAAAAAAAATCAATATAATGTTTCTTCTTCAACAGTTTCTTGTGAGTTCATTAAGCCGGTTGATTTATTTCATCCCTGTGCCACTTCAGCTAAAATAACCTATTATGTATGTTTATGTATGTTTACAATATGATTTCGACGACCAAATATTACTGTTGCAATGAGTAGTGGGTTCATATCATTTTATCTCCCAACCTCAGACCACCCCACTTGGACCGATTGTATTGAATACCGTCTCACATAATATATTATTACATTAGTATTTGGTATGTCGTAACACGTTACTAGCACCAAGTTAACGTTAACGTTCAAAGTTCGATAAATGAATTATTCAAAATCAAATTATGTAAACAGTTAGTCCTTTCAATGGGTATTCTAATGATAATTTCAATATTGAGTGATAAGTGTGTAGTTTATTTATTTTATTTTTTTATAATGAGGCTCAAGTGTTAAAATAAAAATTTTGACGAAGGTGCTTTTTTTTAATTAATGTCGGTCAAAGGCGTCATTGATCGGACTTTGTGAGTGACACTCTTGGGTTATTCATTAATTACTGAGGGAAATAAAAGCAGTTTTTATTTTTGCGTTTGTATTTTTATGAGTTTTCTTCAAATTGCCTCACCATTGGAGGGTTGACGAAACTTTTTATCTGATTATTGCCATCATGCTATTGATTTTACGAAGAATTACATTTCGCTGAGGTAACCCTGTATATGTGCCTCTTAACCAAAGTACAGCTGGCTCAGGAGGACCGCTCGATGCCCAAAAGGTCATCGAGTTAGTTGAACGCATCGAGTTCAACGAACTCCGTCGCCGCGATACTATTTAGACCGCAATGCGGAATGGCCAAGGTTTGGGTTTGGAAATTTCATCGTCACGAAAGGATATTTCGTCGATACGTCACGTCGTGTTTATATTTTTCGCTTACTTTTGTCTCAAGGCCGGGCAGTGTACCCGATGCTTATGTCTGTATGAAATTGAGATAAAGGGGAGTACTAAAACAATGGTTTTTCACATCCAGCTGCACGGCTTTACATCCATGTAAACGGTTAACTACTATGTTATTTTTTGTTTTTCAATAATGCGATTTTAAAATTCATATTTCAGTGATGTACAACAATGAAGTTTCCCATTTTTCGAATATATATACAAACATACAAGTTCACTATCTTATATCTGTTACGTCTGTATGTGTACATTGCTCAAGCTATCTCGTAAATCGTTACGGTTAGAATGCGATGAAGAATTTGTTTTGTTATATATATTACTTATAGGTGCCTGACATGCGTTGCGTAAGAAAGGGTGTTTACTTTCACTTTCTTCTGACCAGGAATGCGGTCGTTCCAATAACTCATCACAATTTATTCATGGTTTACATACAAAACAACAATTTTTGAATTAATAGCATTTTATGGGAGGGTAAACCGCTATAACGTAACGCGTAACGGCGTCAGTCTGTCTGGCTTCAGTTGATAGTTTGACAGTAAGCATGTAACTTAAAACTATTGCCGCTCTTGAAAGTTAATTTCGAAATTAAATAGTTCAACTTGAATTAGCTTAAGTTATAACTTCTGTCGGGCGTGCCGTGATGAACAAGTTTTTTTGTTTATCGATTTGGATTTTCTAAATACCATTGAGAAATCTCCCCATTCTCCCTTTGCAGCGTTAACCGTTGTTATTATCGAACCGTCTCGAGTACCAGGGGCGTATAACATGCGTGGCGCTCTGTCCGCAGTGGGTGGGTCGCGCGGCGGACGGCGGCACCATCGCCATGTCCAACTACCGGCTCCACCTGCAGCCGAGGCGGCGCGGCGGCCCCGGCGCCTCGGTGCCGCTGCGGCTCATCGACGCCCTGGAGATACGCGACCTGCTCTGCCTCCACGTGCTGTGCAAGCACGGACGCCAGCTCAAGTAAGCCTCCGCCGCTCTTTGAGCTCCTAGTACCGACAAGCTGTTATTTATTTATTTATACTTTATTGTACACATTTTACACACATAATTGGATCGTAAATAATTAAAAGAATGTACAAAGGCGAGCTTAACCCTAGTAAGAGTTTTCTTCCAGCAAACCGTTTAATAAGGAGATCAAATGTTCTATAATTGGATAGGTGTGTACAATATAATTCGTTTATATGGAGTAAAAGAAAGTTGTTGACTTTGTTGACCTTTAAAATTAACTACCGATTGCTTAAATATAATCAATTCAATTGAAATGACCGTTTGGCGCAAATGCTAAGCATTGCCTTAGGCATCGCAGGTCATGGGTTCGATTCCCACCCGGGACAAATATTTGAACGAACTACAAATAATTGTTTTCGGATCTGGGCGTTTGTCCGCGTGATTTATGTATGTAAAACGCCTTTATAATTCAAGATTTTTCTATCTTACAATAGGGGCAGCATTTTTTTTAAAGAAATAAAATAAAAATACGATACACGTTCATTAGCTGGACAAAAATGGTCTGTATGTATTATATTATCACGGATATTTTCATATTTAATTTGCCAACACATTGCCAACCACTCGGGGAAATCTCACTGTTTAGACAATGCAACGCTCATGTTTACTACCGTGATTAGTATTAATTTGACCTGATGTGTAACACTAGGGAATACTAAAATAAAACCACTGTGTACTGATTTGAGGTTCGATCTGCGAAATCAATTTACTGGGAACTCGGGTGACAACGAAATACAATTTTGGTTCGCCTTACATACTACGCCTATTAAATGAACAATAGCGCGAGATGTCGTAAATTAGCGCTATCTAGTTTCCAAAAAAGGAAACTTTCATACATTGTCGAACTGACTTTTTGTTGATCTTGAACAGCACTACTGCATAAATGGTTTTTAGTATATTAAATGCTTATATATTTTATCGTGCGCTTCTCTTCATTGATAACTATATTTGTAAAAGTTGTGGTTGTGTTACACTTTACAGGAATATTAAACTTTACAAAATTCGTATTTTTAATTAAAATAAATTAATGTTAATTAGTTTATCGCTAATTTAGATCTTAGTTACTTAATTACTAGTCGCACGTAACAAATCGGTGGATAGCTTTTATTTAGGTGCAATTCGTGCGGTCGGCAATATGTTAATTTATGACGTTTCTATGTCGTGACTAAGTTTTGTAACTGATTCTATCAGTTCAATGACCAAAATCGAAGTCACTTCTAGATAATGATCAACTGTTTAAACTTGTCAGTATGGGGCGTTAGAATAAATTGTTTAATAATTACTAAATGTGTCTTGTGGATTTTATATTTTGAGCAACGATTTTACCTTTTATGTGGCAAACAAACAATTTTCTATTACTGTTAACATATGTCAATCACATTCACTTCGTAATTGTGTTTCCTGCCTATATTTACATTCTTAATTGGATTGCACAGCCACTAGCCACGTTATTGCAAAGCTGTTTAATTAAATTAGAAAAAAAAATAGAAACTAATATATTTGGGTTGTCTATTAGCCGGTTATTAAGTACAAGTACGAACTATAACTACGTTAATACTTGGGTATTATAAACGTTGGCGTTTACAACAAAAGTAGTGTGAATTTTGTTTAGAATTTACAAAGAAAGGCCTAACAATGTAAGGAATAGAAAACAATGTAAGAGATATTGTTTTCTTTAAAGCTAATTTTTATTTCGAAATCGATTTTTACGAAAAGTTTATAAAGCAGTAACAAAAGAATGTTACTTTAACAATTTTCTCAGTGCAAACTATGATGGGCGTTCGCTTTTATAATTCAATATACTCGAGCAACCTGAGTTCAAATCCAGGTGCCGTCACCAATGAATTTGTAATTAACAGTTTTAAGTGCTGATTTATCACGTGCTCGACGTCGAAGGAAAACATCATGAAAAAAAGCTGCATATTTAAGAAACAATAAAATAAAATCTTACACATGTGAAATACGCCAATTCGTAGTGGGGTCGCGTGGTGGTATGTGACCTTATACCCTTTGTATAGAGGAGTCCTGTCTCCAGCAGTGGGACATATATAGTCTGTTACTTTAAACTATGCATATTTAGTGAAAAGCCTCTGGCCAAGTTCAGAGTTTCGCGCCTTAAAGTACTTTATTACTTTTTATTTTGTTTTTAACTAATTACACGCATTGGTCATCATAATTGGAATGCTAATAAAATCTGGAAGAAAGTTTATCATAAATATAGTAAAAGGTTTCTGTTTTGTATATTATAGGGACTGTGACAGAAGCTTTAAATTAAAACCGGATAACAACGAAAGTTACGAGCAAGTAAGCTTTTACAACTGACCTGTATATTTTCACTTATCAAAAAAGCTTTCGGATTTTACACAGAAGACCCTAATAGTAACAAATCAAATAGGACTATATTTATTCGAGTAGGCCTTTACAAGCACTTTTGAATCGTCAGTTGTATATTTTAGTCCGCGAGGTAGCACCGGCTGGGAATGCAGACTGGTTCGTTGGTGTGGTGGTCAGTGCTCCTGACTGCAACGCCGAAAGTCGTGGGTTCGATTCCCACCCAACGAAACACGAACCCGCGAACAAAATATTTGTGCGATGAGCATAAGTATTTGTTCTGTATCTGAGTGTTAATTATCTATATAAGTATACATTTAAAATATATAAGTATGAACATCAGTCGTCTGATTACCATTACATAAGAGAGGCTTACAGCTAGCAGTGGATAGGAAAGGGCCGATGATGATGATGAAATTTCAGTTGTCTGGTCACCATAAATTTTGACACAACACGCATGTCCTCATGCG
>DWHQ01000610.1:0-13195 GCA_018247955.1 Eurytides marcellus marcellus | reverse complement strand
CTGCTCTGTTGATTGCATTAGGATTGACAATTTAACGTTTACAGAATCGTGACGTGCGTATTAACCTTGTGTTTGTATTTACGTTGATGTTGATGAAAAATATAATTTTTATTTAATCTTTTAACTATTTTAATGAATTTTATTGAAATTAATTTGAATATAAACTCCTGACGTTTCAAGTACGGAGGTACTTGTAAGCAATAGTCATAGTCACAGTAATAATTCCCAAAAGATAATTTAATATAAATATTTAAATTATTTTTTTTTTGGTATGCAAAATATTATTATAGCTTATCATAGGACAAAGCAACGTAATAATGCTATTTTACGTCAGCGCTCTATGATCAAGCCTTCTTACTGTATAACATATTTTCCACAGCCCGGTTTAAGTCTAATATTAATAAGTATTAAGTATTAAAATTGAGCTATGCCGTTGGATGAACTTACGTTAATATAATGTAAAAGCAGGCTCTTAAAATTACGGACATTCGCAGCAGTGATTAAATATAAGCTTCTCTTCAATAAATACTATTAAAATATGAGAAATATAATAATATCTGTCCTTACCTATACACCGAATATTACAATTTATTGATTCAACGAGAATATATGACGATTCAATAAACAATATAACTATCACTTTCGAGATTATTTCCTTTAATCAACATGATTGCTGGCAAACAAGTTGGAATGAAAATTTTAATATCATGTATTGTGTTTATTTCTTTTAACAAATATAATTAAAGATTTCGTAAGACATAGGTTACATGAATACATAACACATAATATTTATATTAAACTTTTTAAGAACTCGAAAGTACGTTCAATATTCTAGAAACTTCCACCAAGGAAGCATAATATATTGAAACAGCCGCGTTAGTCACTACTTTAGGAACTAATGAATTCCGAAGGCGTTTCAGTTCGTTAGAAATAATGCAAAAAGTCGCTTTCGACTGTGTTTTAAATTTTAAGCGAAGTAGTTTCAGTTACTGAGCATTTATCTAGTTATGATTCCGAGCATATACATACATTAATTTAAGAGAGACTAATTTTAACATAATAGATGAGTAAAAGGATTATGCAGCTTCAAACTTATGCAAAAGGCAATCATTTCAAACTTATGCTAAATGATCATGCAAAACTGTTTCGATGTTTTATTTCTATTCTATAAAGTATTCTAGAGGGCTCATTGCAATTGGGGCTTCGGTGGAATTCAGTATGAATAAATATTTCATTTAGAACTCGAATGTCTTAAGGAATTAATATCAACGATATCGGCGCAAGTTATTCGGTAGCTGTATCAAAGAGGTGTACGCTCAATAAAGCGAGTATGCACACTGCCAATGTTTCGTACCTAACAGCATAACGTCTAACTACTGCCCGCACTTAGACTTACAGCTTACAAATTGCCTATCGAACAGCCTGTGCACTTCGAGATAAAGCAATTTATATACGTACATACATTCGGATACGAACATACGTATATATTTAGTGATTATGTACATTTACTGGTATTGAATCGGAATTAATGCTCATATAAATAAAACCAGGCTAAGATTAATTGGTCAATCTATATAAAGACAGGACACTATTTAGAATTATTTTTCTTTTATTTCTGTTGGCGATTTGAACGCATTATTTTCATACACTGCTTCCCTTAAACTCTAACTCTAGATCAAATCCAGCTCAGTTGTAAGATTTTCTTAGTTTAATCGTCATAAAATGTTATATTTTGTAGCTCAGCTAGAAAAAAAGCTCACGGAGACGTACATATATATCTCTTCTAATAAGTTCTTATTTGAACTTTAAATTAAGAACAAATAGACATTTGAAGAAATAATGGAGGTTGTAATGCACTATAGAAAATATTACGGAGATTTTTTCGCAAAAACATATAAAACAAACAGAACACTGCCAGATATTTTAGTTTTGGGTGGTTGGCGCTTACTTACTTTATCAAAAAGGGATAAGTTCACACACAACTCGACACGAAACCAATCACTCAACCACACTCAATCCCACAGTGCGCAGTTTACAACGCAACAAGGCTTACACATTGCTGTAAGTGTAAAGAATAAAGATCCACAGAGCTGGTCCGGTGGGGGCACCGCCAGTCACGTTCCGTCTTATCTAAGCTTCCGAAAACACTCACGGCCAACGTTGAATCAATATGACAAGCGCGCACTTAGATCCGATTGCTTAAGCTCATATTAAAATCAAAGGGAGATTCGCGTCGTGCAACGTGATGCGCTTTCTGCTTTCGATGTATCTAATGAAATATTTTTCTCAGAATTCAAACATGTGTTGCTTATTGAAATTGTAAACAGTATCTTAGAGCGGTGCCCCTTCCCCTAAAACAAATAAACTATTGCTCGTAACTACACATTTATATTCATATCTATTTTAATTTAGTTGTAACTTATTTGCGTGTCGCAGATAAATTTTTAAAGGACACTAATACAACTAATTTCTATTTCCTTGCTAAATCGGATGAAATGATTTTACAGTAATCTTATTATTGAGGTAAAAGAGAATTTTAATAAAACCGATATATTTGCACGCCATGGTCTAAGAGATAGCGACCTCCTATCTTCTTCAACTAAATCGAATGAACACAAAATTAGCATTTTATCTGAAGTTATTAGTACCCCCGTAAATGCCATCGCTGCCTCCCCAACACCCCCTGTCCAGAGTGAGATCCCGGGATCGCTGATTGAATCGCTCCGATTATGACGTTAATCTGTTCAATGCAAATTGGACGAGTAGTCATTTACATCCCTTTATCAGAATTCGGCGATAAAATATTCAAATATTTATCGCCCGTAAAGTAATGGACAGACACCTACGTAAAGGACTCGAATAACTCGACGAGGTTATCTAAATATATCCTTTCAGTCCTTTGGCTGCTTCAAGATTTTTTTTTTTAACAAGGTATTGTATTTAAATTTAAAAGAAGATTTTAGACATATTTGTTAAAATGTGTCTAAAATCTTCTTTTAAATTTAAAGATACAAGAAAATTTAAGTTACAAAATTCTCGGTATACATACAGTTTTTTATAACTGAATAAAATAGCTGACGTGTTCAATTTTAATATAAGCGATAATTTTTCAAAACGTTAAGAACCCCCTCTTAATTTCTACTCACGGCCAAGCAAACTGATTAATGAAACGACGAATAAACACATCAAGTTGATTGAACATTTTATAAGAAAATATCCTCAACCCTGTCTGTAAAATTTGCGAGCGAAATGCCCCAGGTGAATAACGCGGCTAAAAACGAAAATGGGTCCATACCTACTTGCCTCGAATCGGGGCGCTCTTTCATTCTATCGGCGCGATTCAATGTAACAAATCGCTGATGTCTGAAGTGGGTACACAAGTTAATGAGCGGATATTTGAGTGAGACTGAAAAGATTAAATGCAAGCCGTTACTCCAACGGTCAGGTACTGCGAAGTGGGTGCAGTGATCTTTGGCGGGAGTCTTATCAGCGTTGGAATATTCGATGAGAGGTGAATTTATCGTAATTGAACGAGCTCCCGTTTTAGAATCACCTACGTAGCTAGACCTATATAGAGCGCCTGCTATTTTGAATAGTTTGTTATGTCCGTGTTCTATTTACGTTGCAACATGAAATTTCTTACGCGCTTTGTGTATATTTATTTAATATTGTTAACGATTTTATTAATACTGTTGTAATATTAAATAATAACAAATATTTGTCGTTACAGTACGTAGGCTTCTTCGTATTTAATCAAGAAAAGTTTCAAAATCTAAGTCTTAATTATTAAAATTTCAGTAGAGCTGCGAAAAGATCACCGTTATATGTAAATCGAATAAATAAATAAGAAATCAATTACGCGACCATTAAAATTGCCTTATCGCCATTTTCAATTTAACTGCAATCTAAAACTTCGAATAAGCAAGAAAGTTTCACGGGAACAGAAAACGGGAATAATGAAATTAACGCCCGAGATGTTATCAATCGCCTATTTAGACTGATTCACGTTAGACGTTTTTAAAACATTTAGATTGTATAAAACTTTCTCCGTACTCCGAGTGAAGTGATTTGCAGTGCAGCCGGAGTTAGGCTAAGTGAGTAGAAGAGTAAAAGTCTAAAGTCAATGTTTGCTGCCGTGATTTCTGCTTCCCTCGGCCGGCGGTGACGCACACTTTCATCCTTCTATTTTTGCTTTGAATAAATGTTCATACTATTTTTACTATTTCATAGCGAGTAATAAAGTTCATATAATAGCTATTATGTTTTCCATGCCTAGATAACTGAGTGCACTAACATTTTAACACGTAAACTATGTTGCAATTTTTGTTGTTTTGAAATTATTTCTAAAGTCGAATACCGCTTATGAGTTTTTATGTGTACACGCGTTATAGGGGTATTCCTTTTTAACTTGGGTTTTATTTCCTTTTCACTTATCATGGCTTAAAACTATTTTGTTTTAAATAAAATTTATAAAAAAAAAATTACGTACGCCTTTTAATGCACAAATTTAATAAAAATAATTTAATTTTGTAATGACACAATTGACACACGTGCAAAGGTACGCGAAGCTAATTATGAACTTTAAAAATCATTATAAATTTCACAGTACAGAAATATGTATGAGGGAAATCCCTGCGTTATGTGGAGAAAAAATATTATACGGGGGTTGAAATCGCGTAATATAAAAACGCGTTACAAGGGTACTGCGTTATAGGAGGGATTACAGTATTAATTTTGCTACAACTGCAACTATTCTTCACTTAAAAAGGTCATTTTTTAAAATCAAAAATTATAATCTATGGTAATTATAATTTGTTATCAGGCTGTTTTTAATATACAAAGAAATTTACAGATACATCTATTTACGTTGTTTGTGAAAAATATTCACTCGCAATACACAGATAGAGCCTGGTTGGTTGTAACTATCTTGACTCTGACCAAAATCCCTCAGGTCGGTAAGAGTAACATATACAAAGCGATAATAACTTAAAAGCCACACAATCGCAGTTTTAAATAAGACTTCTAGTGTTAGATTAATGAAATTACACATTATTTTAAGGTTATACAACTAATATTAAAATATATGATCAACTATAAGGTATAACGTGTCATTTAATGATACTAAAATTATTGATAACTTTCATAAACTATAATGATCATAATAGATACTACAAGATAAATTAAATAGATACTAAAAATTTAAAATTATAATAAAGTTCAAATACTACTAAACTACAATTTACAAAGAAAAATATAGCTGTAATCAATTGTTTAAGTTTAATGCATTATATGCTCTTTAGACTCTTTCTTAATTCATTTTAAAAGTTAACTTTAAACTGTTATAATTTATTGAGCGAAAAGTATTCTATAAATTAAAGTTTTCATAAAGTAACGTACAGCGAATAAGATAAAGTAACCCTCGTTTCTTTATTTAATGTGTATATTCAGCGAACAACAGTACGGAAGAGCATGCTTATGCATAATTTTAAAAACTCATAAGCTCCATCAGAGAGAGGTTTCTTTGAAAATTTCGTATGGAATTGCGTAGTGGCGTTCTAAAGAGTGGAATGAAATAAAGGAGAGCATGTCATTTCCCGGCCGGCCTGGGGGGTAAAATCGCATGAGCAAATGTTGACATCCGGCTTCACTCGGATCAGAGTCCGTCGCTCACCACTACTGTACTTTTATGCTTGCGTTGGATCGTCCAACTTACAGACCAGTATGCTCGTACAATTTTAGGTAAAAAGTTTAACCACTAACATTTTCCGAAATTTTTATATTCATGCCTTATTCGCTACAGCACGAATTTTCTTAGCATTTCTATTTCAATAATATTACATTTATGTTGATATTTTATTGTTTTAAAATGTTAGGCATATTCTAAGATAATATAACAATATAAAAATGCCTATGGCAATGTCAATGACAAAAGCTATATTGATAAGAATACATGCGGTAAAACATACAATCCAACAAATCAAGGAGCATGCTTTTGCATTTATTATTAGCATACATGTTGTGTGCAGTCTGTTGTCTACAGCGTTTTTCAAATATCGACGGTTTTCTTTCTCTTTCCCCTTTATGAAGAATATGTTAAGTGTAAGTCTCTTTATTCACTCATTTCAGGGCATGTATGCCAATTATGTATCAATCGGCAGTGCACACTGTTCGATAAACGTATTGTCCGATACCATTTATATAATACATACCCGAAACATCACAAAGAAGCATCAAATAATTCGCCGATCGGAAATTTGACCCGGCGAATGGAGCAATCGCCGAATAATTTTCATACTCAGCCCTAACGCTAAGTTTATCCCTGTTTGGAACATAATAATTTCGGTCCGCAGATCGTTCTCTTTCGATTCGATACAATGAAACACACCGATGATCGGCGTGCACCTATTTCGACGTGCGCCATTTTATAATTGCGGTTAATATCTGAACGATCAATTTGCATGGTAATTAGGAGTGTGCTCGCTGTTTTAACACAAATTAGCTGTAATCAAATCAATGTTCCGTGTTCCTGAAGTCAATATGTATGAAGTTTATATCGTTTTGTGTTCGTTTTCAGCCGTCGGCGTTGAATCCGGAATGTTCTGACGCGAGGTCGTATAGGATTTTGTTTTATGCCTACGCTTTGAAATATTAAAAATAGACTGTCAATATGATTGTGGCTATATGAACTTATTATTGTTTATTGCATTATTTACTGTAATTTTGCATCATACGTGTTAAGTGTCTGTTACAGATTATCACCATATAGAATGAATAACATATTCGTCAATTTGCTTGCGGGGAAAAATGTTTAAAAACACCAAACTAAATATATTGTAAAAGAGATATAAGTAACCAAGCCCAAAGTACTACCTCTTCGGTTGTTAAGAATTCTACATTTGAAAAATATTTTTCCCAGTTCTAGTATCAAATCAATATCTCAGGCTTCACGTCTCAAGGCTTATGTACTTTGCAGAGAAGTAATAGGTAGGTACAGCACTTGTTAGTTCAACACAAACGTGCCCCGAAGTGGCAATCGCGTACAAACTGCGGCTCCCGCAAAATGCACCTCTCTCCGTCCTCATTATCAATTCATGCCTCATGCGGATGCACCAACTAGTCCACTGCGATCCACCAATCAACTCCTACTAGCTTTCCTCTAGCTTCCCTTTTAAAATATAAATTTCTATTTTCCCACACGATTTCTCTGATAAATGCAAAACTGAGCAAGCTCCAGCAGTAAACCTAATCGTGTGTGAAGAAGAGAGCAACAGAACAAAGAAATACATATATGAAAGGTGTGGTTAGTGATCCATCTTTAATTAAAATTGTGTGCTTCATATTAAAGGTGTTAATAAGGTAAAGGTAATAATAATAAGGTAATATATAATAGGTAATAAAGTTTAACCTAATTACTTTTGTCCTGATTAAATGTAGTATCAATTAGTTTGAATACTTTACCTTTATTAAGATAATACCATAAAATAATTCTAATTCTTCAAATAAAACCGAATTATTACTCACAGTTATTAGCATTGCATTGAGTAATATCGTATCTTTAGAAATATTACTTTCAAAAGCTTACTTTAAAACTGAAAAGTTGCTGGTAACATATAAAAATGGTTATGCGAAATACGTTTTCGAAGGTAATTCAACAAGTAAGTATTACGAATGTAAACTTGCGCCGGTGGCACGCGATTTGCAAATAAAGCTAGAAAGATATCAAACAACGAACGGTTTACTGCAATATGCGATAAAAGACCTGTATCGTTTGAAATGGAAATAACAATGTTAGTTTTTTTTTTTTCGGAGCCACGATCCTGACACAGCATTGATCAAATTTGAAACTCCTTTCGGTCCGGTTTTTAACAGTTTTATTTGGAATACTTCATTTTTAGGGTTCATCAACATTCTTAGTTTACAATACGGAATACAGACATAATACATTGATGTTTAGGTTTAATGAATTAAATATTGGAAAATACTTCAATAAAAATGTTTTTTTTTTACCTTTTGACTCTAGGTAAGATGAGTAATGTATGTATTTTCAAAAGTACTGTGTAGAGTTTATTTTCATATGAAATTAAGTATCACTATTAACTTTATTCTTTCTAAGAATATTATTAAGGTGTCTTTAAGCCTTTCGATTAAAACAGCATTTTGCAGTTTAAAAACTACTTAATAAAACTCATGTTTAACACTGTCGTTAAATAACATTTTTGAATTGTACGATCGTAATAAGATGAATTTGTGATTGTACTTGTATAATGTTTTTCCTAACCTATAATTCGATACATAAATAGTAAGAAATATATTCAATATGCACTTTTTTCTAACTTTTATTACGTAAGCGTAGTCTCCTAAAGCACACGGACACATTAAGCCCTCGTATAACCGCGTTGGAAGCACAAACACATTTGATAACAAAGGAAAAACACCCGACGAGCGGCAAGATGTTCTAAAAATACTTTCGCAATCTAGCTACCTGTTCACCTGGGCTGGCCATTCCGGCCTTCCCATAAAGAAGAGTAGACGGGAAGCACCGGGAAGGGTTTATCGTCCCTAAGGGAGCGGCCGCTAGCCCGACACTATATCATTGCCGCCTCTATCTCTCTACGTATTCCCAGTCCTTTGTAATCGCAACATTACAGTCTAAAAAAACATGTTAATTTGCCGCGCCCTGTAATAGTTAGGTTTTTGTGAAGCATTTATAAGAATTTTAAACTGATGTACATGAATATAGATATGTTATGACATAAATAAATACTGAAATGTCGAACTCGCACGGCCGCTTGTCTTTTATAAAAGTCGATTTCTTTTTTTAATGTGCATTCGTCCAATAACTAATGGAAACATTCAGTGCATCGGACTGGGAAAGCCGTAACGAGATTCTTAATTACAATGACGTGTACAATAAAATCCTCGATACGCAGATGAGATCAACAATTGTGAAATATTGTAATCGTTATTTGCGTAATATGACAAAGAATCACCTGCGAATCCACATCGTGAACAGTAATCAGAGGAATTTAATCCGCAATTTCCAGTAAATGACACAATAATTGTGATATAACGCTGTGTTTTTGTGCATTATTGCGGAACATTAATCGCGAATGCGTTGCTTGTCAATGTAATCGTAATGAAATGCCGCACGCATTTTGCGGTTCCGACACCGTGCACTCTAAATAAATACTCATTCATTAAAGTATCCCATTCATCATTCGCATTATTGGAACAAAAATCATTATGACAATATTTATTGCGCGAAGCGACCAACTGTGTAATTATGAAAAACTTCCATAAACAGTATTCAAATAAAATTTGGCGAGAACAAGATATCGGGTTATAAAATCGATATAGAAACTTGGCCGGTCTATTGTGAGCCGTAAGCCATAGGTACCACCGGGTAGATGGGATGGGAATTAAGTTCAACTTTGAAATACATTAAACGTCTAAATTTAATTATTTTACTGTTGTTATAAATCTGAAATAACTGTTGGTTTGTTCTTTCTTAAACGTAAAGTAGTATTTTTTTTTTTTTGGAAAACTTAAATAAACTGGAAAATTACATGAAATCAAAACCAAAGACGAAAAGCCGTTATTTTGTAAATGATGTCATATTTCGCTCTTAAATCACCGACATATCTATCACTCTCTCCCTACAAAGTGTACATAAATGGAATGAAAATAAATTAAAATACCCATTTGTCAAGCTTTAAAATGGAATTTCCTATTAGGGTTCAGTACTCTAATAAAAAGAATACGTGTCCGTGGCATCCCTCGAAAATTTGAGGCTTAAAATAAGCTATAGGGATAGCATAAAGTGCACTATAACACAGCCCGCTCTTATTACTACTGCGTGTGGAGGCACCGCAAGGCGGGAGACTTTACTGTGCCCCTGGGACACAACGAACACCTGAACAGAGCACATTGATTCTACGAGCGTCGAGTATATACCGACTACATAATGTTAAGTAAATATATGTGCATCTGAACAAAATATTTCCGATAAAAGCCCCAAAATGCAAGGCGGTTGATTTGATATGAGCATTGCCGGACCATCGAGAGAGCTTTTTCTTCTCCACCATTCTTCTTTGTTCCCCGAATTTCTGACGTCAAAAATCGCTATAATTATTATTACCTTTGAGACTATTAATAATTACTAATAACGGAAATCTGCAAGTATATTTGTAGGTTTGTTCTTCTTTTTATGCGGCAATTGGACAACGGATTGATATGATATGGATATAATTTTAGTTTATGGGATGGAGAATAATAAGCATTATCGCCCGGAAAGTACATCAAAAGTTTGAGAAAAAACAATCTAGTAGTGAACAAAAATAATATATTTACTAGTACGATTAGGTAAAGTCCTGTATTTCGACTACTATCACACGATTAAATATACGTATACATGTATACTTTAGGAGTTAGACAAGGCTTTAACACCGCAATAAGGCTACTACCATGCGGTAAAAAATGGCGTCCTATTTTTTAATCTCATGACGGTTAATGGTCTCAAAAGCCATTTTTATCCATCCACTTAGAACAAAATAACGGTAGCCCAACTAAAAATTAGGTATGTTTTATATAAAAGAGCAAGACAAAACTAAAAGTACTAGAATAATCTAACATAATAATTATTGTAATGAAGAGTAAGAGTGTAATAATTCAATCCCTTTTCGTAAACAAATCCCATAGTTTCCCCATACCAATTTTAGTATTGCGCGTATTAAACCAATCCAATTTAGCCGGCGCTCACATTCGTATATAGCATAAATACAACTGGGTGTACCAAATCTACATAATAATATATTTATTCGGATTCATACGAGTAGAAGGTTCCTTGCAAGGGTCCGCTGCGAGTGCGCGAGGGTGAAGTGCTGAGAAAACTTTTGGGTCCTTATTTATTGTTATTGCCTCATTAAGGTACCTAGCAAGCGATATCCTACAAATTGCAAATAAATAAACCACCGCGGCAACGCTCACGGAATGAGCAAAACGGACCACTTTTAGATTTACCCTGATCTAAAAGCGTAATCTTCAAATCCGTTCTTTTTACGTTTCAACAGAAAATCACTATTGGCACGCAATAGATGAAATAGTAATTATAAACTGTTGACATAAAATAATGCATTTTAAGTGTGTACTTTTTAATTTTTTTAGGATATAAATTGATGAGACGAGCAAATCGTGCCCTTGAACAAATACTATGCCACAAAGAACCTGTTTGCCTAAGTATCCACCTACCTAAGTCTATACCAAACATTGCCCTTCCAACCGGAACACTCGTTAATGATTGGCAGTAGGATAACTGACAATAGACTGGTGCTTACAATTTTTTAATTAATTTAACTATGTTTATTTGCTGTGTCGTTATCTACTGTACAATATTATTTGACAACAGGATTTCCATAACGATTTCTGACGTAAACAAAGTACAAAAACGTTAACATTGGCGATGTGATAGTAAATTTTTAAATCCATAATAAAGGGAGATTCCATCTCATCGGTCTCGGCATAGGTATTTTGGCCTTATTGAGCGCAAATTTTGAAGACCGCAACCCTTTGAATAGTCAATGTCGCGTACCCTTATCTTGCCGCAGAAAGGCGACACCACATTACCGGTATTGCTCCACTACTAGCCGTGGCGTCGCACCCGAAATGCGCCCTCATGTTTGGTATTAAAGCGGTAAATCGTATACACAGTTTGAAATACGGGGCATTTTCAAAGTGCAATTTATATTGTATTGGAAGTTAAAGCGGCGTTACCCCGGCACAATATTTTGTGTCGAGCCAATGTGCCGCGCGGCCGAGCCTCGGTGCATGTTCTCTGTGAAAACAAGCTTTACATTTCCTTGCGACTGCACGGAGGAAGTTTAATAAGTATAAGTGAAATTCCCGCACTCTATTTCATTATTTGAAGCGATTATACAATCGCGAACGTTCTCGCGTCGCACTTGTTTTATGTGCAATAAGATCACGATTTTATCTATACATTTAGATTGTTGTTCTTTACGTCGGGTGCCCGATGAAGCTTTATAGAGCCGCATAGGCTGAAAGCATTAACATCAGTCAACATAAGACGACTTTACGTCGCAAACACAAATTATCATTATGTTGGAGTATTAAAAAGGAGCCGTGACCTGAAATAGCCCTTTTATGTCCTACAGCTGGACACCGATTCTGTTTATACAGAGGATATATTTTTGTTCTTGTTCTTGCCAATTTAATGATAATTTTTCAAAACATAATCTTTCTGTCTCTATACCAGAGATTCCCAACCTTTTTTTCTTGTAGACCATTTTCAAAATTTTACTGGTTTCGGTGAACTCCCTATGATATTCCCAAAACTTGTCAAAACGTGTGAAGATAAGATCTAATCACATTTCCGAAGGCTCCAGGGGTCCTCGTGGACCACTTTGGGAATCACTGCTCTATACCAATCTCAAAAATCTGTATTGCAGTCTTTCTAACAGAACTTGTTGATTGATTTTTATAGCACAGACACTCAACTTATTTATTCCATAAAAATAAATATTCTCCTTCACAATAATTTTTTTCTATAACAAAAACGAAGTTTATCAAGCACTATGCTGCTCTAGCACGGCTTTAAAACTTTCAGAAATATCTACACAGATCCATTGGGAACCATTAAAATATGAAATACAGACGACATTTCTACTCGGAGCGACAGTAATAATATATTGCAAATCTAAAGTTTAATCAGAATACTTTTATGAAAAATCATTTGAAAATTTGTTTTTTTTAGTAACTCTGCGGCTTACATGAAATACATGGGTCATTACAAACGTTATAATTGTCAAATCTTGAATCTAAATTATAGGGATCTAACTACCTCCGCGGCCTAGTGGTATAAGCCCGTGCTTTACTAAACGGAGGTCGTGGGTTCGTGTGTTATTGTTTAGTTGGGTAAGGGCATTACTGGCTGATCACCCAATTGCCTGAAAAAAAAGATGATCCATGCGTCGGATGGGCATGTAAAAAGTCGGCCCCGGCTTCTTGCCAACGCCATCTAGCGGTGACTTGGAAGAGTCGTTATTAAGAGGTCGGTTTAATGTCACCGCCTCTGCCTGATCTCTCTCCAGTCATGTCGGTTATCCGTCCCATCGGGCTATGAGAGTAAAGGAAGAGTGAGTGCACCTGGGGCTGCGCCAGCGCTTGTGCACTATAATAT
>DWHQ01000609.1:0-13201 GCA_018247955.1 Eurytides marcellus marcellus | reverse complement strand
GTCGTGGTACTTATCAGGTTCGAGCCGGCCCATTCTGCAGCGGGAGCAGCTGCGTGGCTCTACCACCGTATGTACGTATGTACGTATAATTTAATTTTCATCCGGAATAATCGGTTTGTTGATGATGCTAAGGGGATTGTAGGTGGTAAACATAGCCTGATGGTAAGTGACATTCCTGCCTCAGATGTTGAGATGGCAAAAATCCCCTTCAAACCTGAACACGACAGTGATTTAACGGTGGTAAAGCCTCGCGGCAGCTTCCACTGCTGCTGAATGGGTCGGCTCGAACCGGATAAGTACTTACTTAAAATCCATTGAGTCCTACTACTTTCTTTTAATCAATTGGGATTTCTTATTCCAAATATTTAAAATCGGATTTCAGTAGTTCATTAAACTTAGCAACGTTATAGAGATATATAGTGAAATATTATATAACATTATATGTATATAAAAAGGCGGCTGATTAAGAAATCGCAGATGTACTTGTTAGAGTTTACTTAAGTAAATTAGTGCGTGCGGAATTAGCAAAGGGAACATTTTATGAAAGTATTCCTAATGAAGTACAGAACTTCGTATAACATTTATACGACTTTCACTTAAGTCTTTTCAAGGAAATTGTGTTTCGCATAAATGTCGTATTCCTGGGACATTTATCCACATTAAATTATGTTGTACATATAAAACCAATTAAGATTGTTTTATATCAAAGTATTTTTACCTTTTACGACGCTTTAAATTAATTAATTTATACATTGTAATTCTCTATAAACATGACTTACAATAATTCGGACTTATGCCGTTAGGCTTTCTCTCCCAGTCAACCCGCAGCATAGAGATAAATTGTGGAAGGTAAAAAATGATAGATGAATATAAATTATGGAATTAAATTATAAAAATATGATAGGTAAAGATAAATAAATACGTAATTTTATCTATATGAAAAGAGGATTTTTTTAAAGCAATAATATTTAGTAAGCTTCGGAAGTTTACTTATAAGAATTTTTTTCTATTTTTGCACACAATATTTAGTGTGTAGATGACGTAATTTAGATCGAGTTTTTCTTCTATATGAAATCCTTACGGTCATTGTTGTGTCTACTGCACTTTATTTAATGTATGTTATTTTTTTATTAGAAAATATTCTCTTTGTTACTTTCTATATTAAATAAACAAACGTAGCTTTGCGCCGTTATAAATAGAATTGAACATTATATTTAATTTAATTCTTAAAATTAATTCTATATGATTTATTCTAAATAACTTATAATAGTGGTCTAACTTTGTGTAGATTTCGCATTTTAAGAAATCTTCATATTACTTATATAAAATTATAAGCCGAAATTTAATGACTTACTTTCCGTCTTCTTTTTCTTTCGTCAACAAGAGAAATCATAATGAAGCGTAAATTTTTTCTGATTTGAGCAAATATTTTTACGCACAGACAATTCAATTTATTAGGTGGTTTATTAGGTGAAAACGTCGAAAACAACTTATTTCAAATGCAAAAAAATATATCCAGAGACGATCTCAGATGTTATTTGAGGACGTCTTTCCAATATTATCAGTTGAAAAAGCAAAACTGTGACGTATAAGCGTTAGTATATTGCGGTCTGGATAGCACAGCTTTCCGAGAAACAACTTTGCTGTGATATAAAACCTCTTCATCATTACCTTTACGAGCATAGCGCAGCACCAAACAATGTTTGAACTGTTTGGTTATTTCAAGACCCTTCACGCGATTTAGCTATACGGCTGGCTCGTTTCTTAATTAAATTATTTTACACTTCACTCCGTGCACGTTTAAAATATTGCGCGCTCAAGCTACCAGAGAGTGCCTAAACGACTCGAGTTTTGCGGGCTTAAATATGGAAATATGTAGGTCAGGCTTCCTGTTCTCGACACTAAGACGTAATATACTGCCATTAAATCATCTATGTTTTATATATACTCTTCTGTGTCCCATCGCTAATTTATTTCTGATTATAAAAATAATGTTCTAACGTTATTAACATCTATCTCATATCATCATCATCTATCTTCTTCTAGTTGAAAAATTTTTTAATCAAAAAATAATGTAAAAGTAATCAAGTGCGTTTCTTTTTGAAGATACTACTTTTGGTCCCTTGTAAGAAATGTTACATTCCAGCAGGAAATACAAATTATTTCCTGAAATGTAACGAAACAAGTCCCTACTTTCAAATAATTCTGTATATATATTCAAAATAATTGTTGACAGTTCAACATTTCTTTTACTACTTGAAATTAACGATAAAAGTAACGAAGACATTAATAATTTATATCACTGACACATTTCAATGTGAAAAATGAGCAAACTTTTCACTCTTATTATAGAAAATGTGGTTTTTGTCTAAGACGCAAGTGAAATACTTCATCAGATAAAATTGGGCCCTCTGTAAATAATACTGAAGATTTAAAACAGTGCTCAGATTATTCGGATATGAAGTTAGTTCTAAGCTGTCATGATTAGCAAACAAAGAAATATATCTAGTCGTTTTCATTCCGTTATCGTTCTGCGTGAGGTAACAAACGATTTCAAGATCTTTTGTATATACTCGTAAATATTATAAATGCGAAAGTTCGTGTACTGAATTTGCTCCACTTGGACGCGAAAATCGCTGGGCGGATTAAAAATGAAGGTTTCATTAAGGCTTATCGTTTTAATATATTATTTCACATCGTCAAACAATGGTACAATTTTGAAAAAGCAAAACACACACACAGAAATAAAGTAAATCAAGATTAAAAGTTAGTACCATATTATTATACCGGGTATAGCAAAAAGAGTCTATCGGGCTTTCGGCTTGGTACCAATTGTGTTAATGAATAAAATTTCCCACGGCTTTACGTTAGACCCGTAACTACATATAACAAGAAATTACACATAGTTAAAATTAGTTTCCAAATTAATTGTTTCAAAATTGAACTGGATTAGCTGGCTGGGGTCAATAACCCGTACATGAAAAACCACACATAATAGCACGTGCTGCTCCCATTTACTTACGAATTTTTAAAAAAAATATTGAGGTTGCTGTAATTTTTTGTGTATTTATATTCTATCCGGAATCTTTTTTGTACCTATAAAAGTTGAAGGGAAGGACAGAACCCTATAGATTAAAATAAACTTGAAAGCTTGTACATTATTGATGTTTTTTTTATGTTATGCTTACATGAATTGTTTATGCTTTTAATTATTTCATAGACCTTTTCATTATTCGAACCTAACACCTCCGATTTGTAAATCGCGGGCCTTTACAACTAAGCCACGGAGGCAGTAGCAAGAAGGTATTACTCTCTATACAAGATATGCAAAATAGGTGCACTTAGCATTTTTACCCTCATGGCTCGTTTGGGTGGATACCTACACTACCTAAGAGAACTCGGGCGCATAAGCGGTAACATTATGGGTTGAAAGTCACTATAATCACGGATCACGGTTTGTTTCCGACCAAATCAAATTCACATTATATAGTATTAATCAAATTTCGTAACTGGAACTAGATTAGACGGGTCAAAGTCAAAGTTAAAATCAAAGTCAAAGTCAAAAGTCAAAATTCTTTATTCAAAATTGGTTTGGTTTACAATCACTTTTTCACGTCAATGAATCTACTACCTGTTCGGAATACCGGTCATACGGAATATACTACTTTTGTTATATAATACTTTTGTTTCTATTATACTTCCAGACCGAGGTCGTATAGGACTTATAACCATTACTGTGAGATTAACTATTTATCCTCACAGTAAGTCTAGATGGCGGTGATTTTAAAATTTAATATTTTGACGCTTCGATAAGAGGTAATTTATACTAGTAAAAAACACCGCCGAAATATTTAACGATAACGACCCAACTTATTAATACTTATTAACGTAAAAGAGTTTTGATAACAGTTACATTAGACTAACTCATTAAGTCCCCACACCACTGAACATGTAGGCCGTTTTGTTAAAACACTAATTTACATAAGCTCACGGCAAAATTTCACTAAGGTTCAAGAGGTTAATGACCTTGGTAAGTAAGGTAAGTATGTAAGTTTTTATTCATACGAAAACCTTTCGTTTTGCATGAATGTGGTGTTTGCGAATAAAGTAGCTGCCACCAACGTTACACAAGAAGTTAACACACCGGCTTAACAAATTAAAATGGCCACTAAAAGCAATAGCAGGCTATTAAGCCACCCCGTTTCAAAATGATTTTATCTTTCGACGGTCCAATCATTAAACAGAGTTATGTAAACATGTAAACACTTATAAAGTTTATAATCGGGGAGAATCTATAGAATGAATACATCACAGCTTTTACCTTTTTATTTTACAGATGATTTTGAATTGAATTTGTATAAATCGGTAATTGTTATACCAAAATAATAAAAAATTACTGCTTGAGGAAAAAATTATAAAATAGCTGTATATTTTACAGCTATTTACATAATTTAATCTCTGAACATAACAATAACCGATTCTTGAGTTTATTCAGGACAAGAGTGGGTAGCAGGAATTGCATTGAAAGTTGATGTTTATAGGATTTTAATCACAATCTTATTTTAGAAAATAGTGACAAGTTGTATGCCTGATGGTAAGGGACATATTTGTTCATAACACAGTTAAGTTAAACCACACCAGTTTAACTGCTTTTCAGAGTGTAGCGTTCGTCACTTAGAGGTTTAAAAGGGTTTAACTCTATTCTATTAGCAACTGCCTCCGTGACCTAGTGGTATGAGCCCGCGCTTTAATAATCGGAGGACGTGGGTTCGAATCCCACGGAGGGCAATGACTTTGTGTTATTGTTTCTTAGCTGGGTTAGGGCATATTGGGCTGGTCACTCGATTGCCTGAAAAGTAAAGATGATCCATGCGCTGGATAGGCATGTAAAAAGTCGGTCCCGGTTTCTCGTCGTCGTCATCTAGCGGTGGCTTGGAGGAAGCGTTATTAAGTACTATCATAAGCATTCATAAACATTGTTGCTCAAACTGGAATGCTGTAAAACTAACATATTACTGCTTCATCATCACAGACCTTTTTTCATCTTTCTCGGATGATTTATACAGCGTCAAGGATCATTTGCGCTTGTGGCTCAACGGGCTAATACGGGAATCGTATGATGACTGCACCGTTGACAAGTGTTATTAGTATTTACAGGGGGTGCTGCCTTATGGTCTATTTTATAACTGCTGGACGGAAGAATATTTGACAATGCACCACCAGACTCCGTAAAAGCCCTACCACTTGTATAATCATCATTATGCAATCTCTCATATTCATATACTTTGTGAAAAGTCACCGCCAGTCATTTTTGAATTATTATAAATAATATCCGTTGTCTTACTTTCACAGCTTTATTTTATCTTTTGTTCCCGTAAGGCAGCCATGATGCTCAAATAGTCTCGCTGCGGCATTTGGCACTTCTAGTTATCAATTTTTAATTAATATAAATATTGTCCGTTGCCTTACTTTCCCAGCTTTGTTTTATCTTTTGTTCTCGTAAGGCAGGCATGATGCTCAACTAGTCTCGCTGCGGCACTTGGCACTTCTAGTTATCAATTGTGAATTATTATAAATATTTTCCGTTGCCTTACTTTTACAGGTTTATTTTATCTTTTGTTCCCCTAAGGCAGGCATGATGCTCAACTAGCCTTGCTCTCACTCGGCACTCCCAATTAGTCTATCGCCAAGCAGTGATATGTAAGCACTACAGTGTTCTAGTTAGAAGGTCAATATTACCATCGTAATTACTGAGCTGAGTATATATCTCTACGTACACTCAGGAATTACGTAAGTAATTAGCTAAGTAGTTTTGAACTCGTGTTGTCTAATGTACAGTACATTGAACTTGCTACGTGGCTTATTAAGATTTCACTTTCGTTCAGTGAGCTATCCTAAGGAAAAGAAAATTAATTCGTGAAAATTGATTTAACAAACAAGCACATGCCCTACGCATAGCAATTCCTACAAAATACGTGACAAATTTATTCATGAGTGCAATTCAATTTTAAAACCACAATTCAGGCGTTCAAATGAGTTTTGTTTAGAGCTATGTTTTACAAAGTCATTGATTGTATCGTAAATAATAAATAGAATAGGTTATCATTTTATGTTTCTCAGTTTTCATTGTGTAAATGTTAATCATGCGATCATCCGAGGTGGAATTAATAAATTTTAAGATTATTAATTAGCATTAAATTCACCTAATTCACCCTCACAATCCAAAACTCCGATAGTAACCTCCACTGTATTAATCATTCGCTGTAAATGTACTTATTTATTTCTATCTCGATTGTCTCACAATTTATTAGATAAATGTGACGAGACAAATGTTTAGACAAAGTTTATTTTGTCAAATAGAACTTATTTTGAAATTTCAAACTTTTGTTGTTTATTAATTAAATAAAATTTAAAAGGTCGATTTAGTCGGTTTTGTTTCATATCGGCTTTATATATAACGTTAATATATTTGTAAACAGTTAAAGTTTTGTGTGAATTAAAAAAAAAAAAAACATTATTATGAACACATCTGTTACTATTATATGTATACTCGACATAGGTATGCTAAATTTTCTATAAGCTTCTGATTTTATTCTGTGATAAAACTTTTGAGAGTCCTCCAAGGAGGTCAGTTATCTACGAAGCAGTGACTTGCAAGCATTATTGTGCTTTGCTTTAAAAAAATATTTTTTTCAGAGAAATGACTGGATATAGAGATAAACTTCTCTTATTATAGAGAAAGAGTTCTGTGGGCAACAGTGAAGTTGAGAGTTATAAAGAGTCTAGAGTAGTAAAGACACTAGTACTATCGACCACCTAACTTGATCATCTCGTCACTTAGCCCCATAAATAAATAAAGAACTGTATGTAAATGCGTATTCGTTCCATTTTCTAACATAAGATAATAAATCGTAAATACAAGAATAACAATCGCGGTTTCCTTTCTTACCGATTGAGACAATTTTCAAGTCTAGTGATTTCTGACAGTACGGTGGCTGGGAGGAGTGATACATTGCTTTTGTCTGCAGCCAACAGACTGCGTTGAAAAATTCAAATAAAAAAAAACTCCGTAACCTACGTGACATTTGAAAAGAACATTTATATTTTTGTGCTTAAATTATGCCTAAGGTATATATGTAGGTATAAGAAGTATACAAAAACGGAGTTGATGAACACTTAAATATGTAATACTAAAAGTGAACTAAATTTTGATTAACTACCAGGTATTATAAGGAGGCTACAGTTAATATATTTTCATTTAACCGCACTTCGTTGGTTTTTTATATATTTTTTTATTTGAATTTTACTGCAAAAACTTTAATGAAATCATCAAAAATATATTGAAAATTTATAAATATGTATTATATTTGTTATGAAGAAAATAAAAATCCATAATTTCTATGCATTATTAAAAACATTTTGGCAATAAATGCACAACGGCTATAGAAAAGTATTACCAATACAAATAGAGAAGCTAAGCTTGTAAAGGCCTATTTGAATAAAATAATTTTTTGATTTGATTTGGTTTAATACACGTGGTCACGTTTTACCTTGATTTGTAGACCAGGGTCCGATCAATAGGATGTCGAAATAAAATGGGATAGTAGAGGAAAACGTGAAAGAAATTATGTCAACACGTAATTTGTTTGTTGATACTTAAAATATTTTTTTATTAGGCGTATTTTGCTTATTTTAAAAATAATTATTTCACAAATTGAATTTACAATCAATCGAACAATAATATTAATTTCTATATAATTCACTATGTTTTTGAAAAAGTTATTTAGATATGGAGTTCTAATGCAAACCAACATCAGTATTTAACAGTCATAGAAAAATAAATAATAAGACCATAATATCTTCGTTTGGGTTTATGACGTGACAAAACTTAAAGATAAGTTACTTGTTTATAAAGTTATTCAAACATATATACTTATTTAATTATCATTATATTGTTTTATTATTAAATCGGTTTTGATTACTTAGATTTCGATATGTCATTTGTTCGTGTATTTTGGCATCATCATCACCTTACTCGCCGAACGAAACGCGGAAGCATTTTCACTTCACTTCCATTTTTTGTCAGGTCGTGGTACTTATCCGGTTTTAGCCGGTCCATTCAGCTTGCTGCGTGGCTTTAACACTGTATTTATTTATTTAACATTTAAAATAAGTAGTTAATAATAAATGAGAACATAAATCGAACCCACGACCTGTGACGCCGAAGCCAATAGCTTAGTGACTGCGCCAAACGGGTCTTTGATGTATGTGAAATGCTCTAATAACACAATATATTTTTATCTTACGACAGGCGTAGTGTTTTTTTTTTAAAAAGAAGAAAGATGATTATAAATGATCAGACGAAGTGTAAGCAGTCGCATCTTTTTTCGTTATAATTGACATTGATTGATTCCACAGATAATATATGAAGAATACAAGGTTATGTTAATGTGTAGCAATGTATTGATATATACCTTAATATTACCTTCTTGTTTTTACGTGAATACTTTACATTATTAAATAAAATAATGTTATGATCACTGTAAATTATTCGAAACATCGGGAAAAGAGTGAAAATAATTATTGGAAAGATTTTGTTAACAATAAAGACATTTATTAACTATTAATTAAACTATTCGGCGTCATACCTAAAAAATCAACTTTCTTTTAGCTATTAAGGCTAAAAAAAAGCTCTGTTATTTCTAAGAGTACTGAGCAGAAAAAAAATATTAACGTATTAATTGAATAGATTATTTATTACTTTCGATACTAGGAAGTTAACTTTTGTTGTGAAAATGAAAACTACAAGTATCTGATCAAAAGAATTTTGTATTCCGTTAACTTGATTAAAACTTTTCCCGTGTTTGGCGAAGCAAATATTAAGGCTTTACTTATTTATTGTATTATACAAACAATGACTTTTTGAAAAGCGCGACTGTTGAGTTTTTTTGCCAGTTCTTCTCATCAGGAAACTGCTTTCTGAACTGGTGGTAGCTTTAAACAAATTGACTGACTTGTAAATTTTGACGTGTCAAAAGTACTTTATAAAAAGTCTATTTGAATAAAATATTTTGAGTTTGAGTTTTGAGTTAAGTGCATACCTAGTCATATTTACTAAGGTTCATTCAACGCATAAAGATTGTGTTAATCAGTAAATAATATAGTAGGATTCGGTAAAAATTAAATAATATAGTAATACGATCGACAACGAATTATAAAAAAGAAAATAAATTGATATCAATCTTGAGTAAGTTTGTCTTAGAATATTTTTTTGAATTCAATATTTTTATATTCTGTATTTTATCAGATAAAATGAATTTCTGTACAGAAAGACCTCGGGTTTTTAACTGGTGCAATGTAAATTAACAAATTTATAGGGCTTACAGCACTGTTTGTCGTAAATGGAACATCTAGAACTCGTCGCCGTATACTGACATAAGAGACTATGATTTTTTTTTTCATATTTTATAGATTAAATTATGGTAAATAATAAAATAAACAATGTAGTTTTGCCTCGACGTGGTATTTCGTTTTCGAAAGATTGAAAACCATATATAACAACATTAAAACTTATCCAATTTGCGTAGCTCACAACTTACTAGCGCTACGTCTTTTAGTAGGCGTCGTAGCGGAATCTACGAGAACCTACTTTAAGATACACAGCTCTTTATAAAGATTAATAGAATTGATAATGTATAGTAGTATAGTATTTTTTAGTTTCGTATTTTTAAGTAAGCCCTTTCTTACAAACGCGTTGATTGCGCTGTGCTCTTAACCTATGTATGATTATAGTAATAATTATGCTGGCAGCATTGCCATTGAAATAAAAGCAGTTTTTAAGTTATTACTTAGCGGTAGAATAACTAGCAATACAGTAAACTCTACTCGGTCATCAAAAGAGTCTCAAATAATTATCCTACAAATTATAAATCGAGCCGATAGTAAGTGTTTATAAGAGTAAAAATTACAATTAAAATGTTACTTAGATCTTAATCCATCTCACATAAACGAACTGGTAGACTGATGAACGCCAGAAGCTGCATTGGTTTAGTAGGTATAATAGGTATAAAATAAATAATCAAGTCGGAGTACAGAAAGTTTTTAATATAAAAAAATTCAAAAGCCTTTAATAGAAATATAGTAGAGAAATTTTAACTAAAACATTTTTACAGATTTTTGTAACAACATTTTGTTTCAATAATTCAAAATAAAATGTAAACGTCACTAGCACAAATCTTTTAAAATAATTCCACAAAGTCCTCTCAGAAATGTTATAAAGAAAGATAAGACAGGTATTTTTAATGCAATAAGGCGTAAATAGTCAGAAGGAGACTAAGATATGTATCTTAATATAATGCGAATGAAAATTAACATCCAAATAACTACAATAAATTTTACTTAATTAACTTGGACTTTATCTATTTCTAATCTCACTTCAAAACATATATCTTAATTCAGAACGATTTGTAAAACAAATGAAAATGTACGTGATCCGCATAAAATTTTTATTAGTAAATGTTTTTTGTAAGGCTAATTTATTTATTCAGATGAAATTACAGATGTACAGCATGCCTCCAATTATTTACCTTTATCCACAAATACAACTAAATTAGATGCAAATTCGAATTATTTCTGAAAGGGATAGGTACAGTAGATATAATAGTAAAATAAATGTTATAAACGGGGACGTACTTTTACTGCATTTAATCGCTAGTTGACAAAGCAAAAGCTTTCCGCCGCTTTTAGTAAAAGTTTTAAGCAATTAAAATACTTTCTTTTCTGTTCTTAGACAGACAGAGTACTTCGATGAAATGGTCCACTTTGCCACAGTAGTGGACGACTGAAATGTCTTGTGTAGAGGATGTCTCGCGTTGAATGTCTTGACTATAAAAGGCCCAAATATTTATATCAATAGAATGCGGCAAAAGAGGTGTATCAAAGAACTGCGTTGTCTCTGCCGTAAGTGAACTCCCCCTGAGTTTTCCGATGAAAATAATTAATGTTTGATGACCCGTTTGGCGCAGTTGCTAAGTTATTGGCTTCGGCGTCGCAGGTTATGGGTTCGATTCCCACTCAAGACAAATTTTTGTACGAACTACAGATGACTGACAAGATATTTCTATATTACAATGAGCGCAATGTTTTATAAAAAAACACTCAGGTATCAGACCAGGGTTTGGAGGATGTTGTGGTAGGTAGATAATCTAATCATATAACAACAATTCTTTAGATATTAGAAATAAACATACGCATATTTTTTTATCGGTTCAAATAACTTTATATCTTTCGTCATACCAAAAATGTACGTAAATTTTTTACATCCAGATAAAATCATGACGACTTACGTAATTATGATAGAAAACGAACATTTTTTTAATGGATTAAAAGTACGTATTTAAAAAAAATATTAAGAGACAAGACAATATAATGCTAAATGCAACGTAAGCCGTACAGTTTAATGTAACGAACGTCATTTATTTTTATTAAACGTGAAATTACCACATAATGAATTTTTCGCTGTTTGTCTATAAAACTATCTCACTTCCTCAGTCCACCCTTGTTTTCTTACTATAAATTTAAACAAAGTTTCAAACTGAGAACTTTCTCGTTAGCGGAAGCTGTGTTTTGTCGTTTAATGGATTTAAGAAAAGCGGGAAGTAAAATATTCTATTATGAATTTTAGTTAAAAATGTTTACTGATAAAATTTGATGTAGATGGCTATGTCGATACTTAGAAATTAACAATTAAATTATTGGTTGCTAAACATTGAAGTTTTTGGACAGTTAAATAATCTAACTATTAAAAATACTTTATACAAATATAATATTGTAAAAATACTTGACTTTAAACACTTTTCTGGTATATATTGCTAGGACTCCCATGCAGAGTCCATTTAATTTTAATGGAAATCGTTGTCAGCCTAATTGTTGGTTAAAGAATATTCTGACTCTGAGTGACGAGTGCAGCGTACAACCTAGCAGGCTTGAACTTAATCACTTCAATTATTGTAAAGCTGTATCTTTCTTGAAATCTGGTAGTTTTGGCACAGGCAACGTGGTCCGAAATGTATCCAAGAAGAGATTGGTATAAGCATAATTCCGAAAGACAAACGGGATAATAGTAGAGACTCGGTTTCATTTTAAGGATACGAGGAATGAAATTTAAAATTCATCATTTTTTTTACTTTAACACTACAAACAGTTATACGCATAAATATATGCATGCATATTTCTTTGGTGAAAATATATGTCACGAAAATGGCCACATTATTTTTATTTTTTTTTATGTAATAGAAATCTTCAGCAAAATGTTATTTACCGACTAGAGTGGTCCTTTTAATCCCTTTGACTCTTTTACCTAGCAACCTGTAATCCCTTTGATCGCAATACGAGTACTGAGATCGTTTAACATTTAGAGTCGATTGCCTGTTGAAGTACCTTTAAATCCGATAGGTTTTTCACGAGTTTCACAGAATCACATATTGTCATCGAGTTCAAAGAATTCGTTAACACAGTGCTAATTGTTCTTAAATGGGGAAATTAAAGGAGCTAATATACAGTTGCCCTTACATTATTAAAGTCAGCCTCTGAATAACAGGTTTATTCGGAAGCTGACTTTAAATAAATTTAACAACATCATTGAAAGAAAAATACATTTTGTACTGAACTTTAGGATTTCTCGGGTATATCTTGCTAGCATAACAGTGTTCTGGTTTAAAGGACAAAGTTGCCTGCTTTGTAACTGAGCATAGATATACACATCTTACATCTCTAGTTTTCACAGTGCAGTATTAGGCATGTTTTATTTTTAATATAATGATTTGGTTTTCAGTTATCCACTCAATAATAATTAAGCCCACGCCTTCATCGCTCTATGGGTGATACTATATCCCTTTGGCTAATATACAGTGGTCGACCAGTAACTGGAGATATTTAAATTCACATGTGTTTGCGCAGCTCCATTTGCATTGACCCTTCTTTTACTCAAACGTCAAGTGAAGCATAATATACTTAGAGTGGACGAGGAATCAGTTAAATACAATAAAAATTAAAGAAATCAATTGTACTATAGTCACACAAATTGGTAAAGTTTTGTGACAATTGTTATTTGCACTTATCAAAGCTTACTTAATGATACTCTACTTACTTTGATAATTTAATACATTAATATATTTTTTTAATAATTAAAAGGTTTAATTAC
>DWHQ01000608.1:0-13207 GCA_018247955.1 Eurytides marcellus marcellus | reverse complement strand
CCCTAGATTATGTGATTCATCTCATGTATTTTGTGTTTGTGGCGGGAAAATAAATATTTTTATTGTAATTATTAATAAAATAATACAAACATCATCGTCAAATTCAACCTCTTTTATTATAATAATAATTATTAATAAGATAACACAAACATCATCGTCAACAGGCGCGGAATGCTCGCACGAGGACCACTGCGCGTCGCAACCTTGTCGCAACGGTGGCCGCTGCGTCGCGGACAACGGGACCGCCGCCGGCTACTCCTGTGCCTGTCCCCCGGGATTCACGGGACCCCGCTGCACGGACGACGTGGTGGAGTGCTCCAGCGGCCCCGGGCCCTGCCACCACGGCCGCTGCTTCAACACCCACGGCTCTTACACCTGCGTCTGCGAGCCCGGGTACACAGGCCGCGACTGCGACGCCGAGTACGTGCCTTGCGAGCCTTCGCCCTGTCTACATGGGGGCCGCTGCACGCCCCTGGACCAGCTGAGATACGAGTGCGATTGTCCACCAGGTGAGTGAAGTTCTTTTAGACGAGCAAGTCGTCTTATGTTGTCGTAACGACACATGCTATACAGCAGTGTGTCCTTCGGTGGTAGAACCACGCAGCTGTTCTTCTGAATGGGCCGGCTCGAACCGGATAAGTACCACGACCTCACAGAAAATCGGCGGAAGTAAAGTGGAAGTGTTTTGCTTCCGCGGTTCGTCCGGTGGGTGAGGTGGCCAATGGCCCCTCCCTCTTCCTCCCTATTCTACTCCCCTACCTACCTCTGCCTCCATCCCTTCCTATATCATCCTGACTCCCTTTCCCTTTCAAAAATTCTCCCTCTTAAAGGCTTGCAACGCATCTGCAAGGTGTAATGTTGCAAATGTCCATGGGCGGCGGTGATCACTTACCATTGTCAGTATACTCCATAAAAAAAAGTATTTATATCAGTTATGTGGTTACCATAGTATAGGCTCAGCTTAGTTTGGAATCAGACGGCAATGTGTGTGATCTCCCATGGTATAATATTATATTAGTGCAGTGATACCACCGGTCTCTACAAAGAAATATATATTTATTAAAAAAAATATTGTGACTCCAGAGAGTTGTTCAAGAACTTTAATCTAGCCGTCAAACCTAACTGTCGATGTCTTTGAAGCCGTAAAAGGTTTTCGCATCAGCTCAGTCAAAGCCATGTTGAAATCTCAACTTCTAAAAGATCCCGAAGTGATTTATCATTATATTTCAACATCGCACCGTCCTATAAATGCTAAACACCGGCCCGTTCATAAATCATACGTTCAATTAACACAGTACTTAAGTCCCATCGGTGTCATAATCCGAATAGGGCTATTTGTGTTGAGCAAAAAACCCGAAGCCTGAAGCAGATTTGAAAGTAAAACGGGTGCATTTGAATCGGCGGCAATTTTCCCGTACACGGTTAGGTTTCCATATACATGGGATTGCTCAAGCAGCTCTGCTCCTTTAAGGAGCGTAGCTCAGCCTGCTTTATTGCCCGTTGGTTAAGTTTCTGGGTTAAGCGTATTCACGGAGTGACGCCGCGGTATCCAGTTGTGTCGTCCGTAACTGTAGGGCATTCCACGCTGTCTAACTGTTTGCTAGATCCAGATATTTATCTAAGTATCAATTGCCGAGATCTTAATGACACAGTCAGTATCACTGCGATGGCTGAATAAATATTTTAGTAAGATCACAATTACGTATGCCGTTCATCTGAATTTAACGAATTGTAGGCACTAGTGTCTTACCGCAGCTTCGTCTTCGTTCGACTTCAGGATTGGTAGAGCAGCGAAAACTATGTTAAAAAATTTACGTTGCAGGTTTGCTAGGAAGCTAAAAATTTGTATTAAAGCTAAAACGTAATTTATAACGTTCAGTTAAGCTATGTCGTTCACCTGTATAAAAACTAACTTAGGTTATAAAGTAAGAGTTTGACAGGTGACAAATTTCTAAATTCGTCAAGTAGTTTATGGGAAATATAGTAACAGAGGTGTAAACATATAAAATTTTACATCTATGACAACACCTTCGTCAATGTAATATACCACGACATTACAGTTTATTCTTAGGTCGATTTTACCAACTCATTTTTGAGCTCGATGATTTGGGCGTGTCAAACAAATCAATCTACGAATAATGTTGTTGGCTAATTCGCAGCCAGAAGTGAGTTGTTAAATTCGAACGATACGATATCGAATCGTTCGATCACTAATCATCATAATATTACATTGATTTATGATTGATCGATGACGGAAAGATGTGAGTTATAACGTAAGCAAGTATGTTTCCCTGTTGGATGCCAGATATATTTAGAATTCGTAGGGATCTTTTTTCTCACTTGTGATGGTAACATAAAATTAATTATGTCTGTATGAATATATGTGTTGTGGTTCGATTACATCGTAACGTTTCCTTTTTTTAATAACCGTTATTAAGTCAATAAATATTGACATTATTATGGAGTAGTAAGTGTTAATGGTTATTTACCTTTAAATATTTCAGCTTGATTCAACTTGACACTATCCCTAAAAAAAAGGTCACGGACACTTATTTCGGATGCTAATGTTGATAGTTCTGTACTATAGATATTGTTTTGATAGTATCGTCTATTTAGTTGTTTCCTTTCATAACGAAACTTTGGGGAAATAAAATGTAATAAATAAAAAAAATATTTTAATGATGTGTAGTTATCGCATAAATATGAGAAATCACTGTTTACTTTTTCTTTAAAACTACACAAATAAAGAACGAACTCGTGATGTTCACAGAGTTAAGCAGCTTTCATAGTTCACAGCCCACGTTCCGATAGATATCTGTGCTCGGCTATTGCCAATTATTTCTAAATCTGTCGTCGATTCACTTTTGACCTGCGACCGGTACTAATGCCGCCCTTTAGTCGGCCATCTCGATTTCATCTGTTAACTGCGACTGTTTCTTTAAGGCGCGATAAGCGGACCTGTTCTAAACTATAAATGAACCGTTACTGGACAGTTAACTGTGAATAATTTAACTGATCGCCTTAGCGTGGAATATCTAGTGTTGTTTTTATTAAAAAGCCTGCTCTTCGGTACTCATACACGATATATTATCGCTCGTTACTTAATATATCTTATCCATAGCAACCAACGTAATGATAATGTATTATACGAGCTTTTAGTCAGTTTAGTAAGTGAGGTAGCCAGAGCTATTTGATAAAAAGGTTACCGACGCTTACGTATATGGATATAGAGATCGCCAAAGAGCATGATAATCACCGAAATTCGGGTATACTTGCAATTGATTCCTTCGTTAAAGGATTGTTGTTGTATTAAAATATTTTTTTTATGTATCGACGCTGGAAAGCAAAAACGTAGTAAATGACACGTGGAGTATATTTTAAATTACGTCGTTGAAATCAGTAAATTAAACCGCGTAAAATTGGTGTACGCCTGGTGAACAAATTTGATTTCGCTGGTTACTACGTATATGCTTTCTAGCTTTGATATGTACAATAAATATATTCATATATATAAAATAAAACATAATAACTGTTTTATTATCTTACCTGGGAAACGTTTCGCTGTCGTTTTATAATTATTGCAATATATGACAAAATAAAAAAAAACGGTCAAACTTTAATTTAATAAATAAAACACAAAATAACATCATCTTTTCTTGCCCTAAAGCAGGATAATAACGGCCATGATAGCGAAGAGGCTCTAAACAGAATATTCCAGTAATTAAAGCTGCTAATAAGTTCACCGAAAGTACCTAGCCAAAATAATAGCATCTATTCTCGCCCATACAGTATTATAACGGCTATGATCCCGAAGAAGTTCCAAACAGAAAAATCCAGCAATTAAAGCAGCTGATAACTTCATCGAAGGTACCTAGCCAGGGCACAAGAACGTGTGCGCGGTAGACAGTTCGAAAGATTGAATGTAGCACCAACTGCACCTTACTGCTGAAAGCTGCTAATAACTTCACCGAAGGTAGAAGTTACCTAGCCAAAATAACAGCATCTGTTCTCGCCCACGCAGAATAATAACGGTTGTGATGCCGAAGAAGTTCTAAACAGAATAATCCAGCAATTAAAGCAAATGATAACTTCATTAAAGGTACCTACATAGCTAGAGCATGGGAACGTGTGCGCAGTAGACTGTTAAAGAGATTTTTTTATAGCACCAACCGCACCTAACTGTGTTAAATGGTGCAACAGCTGTTGTCCCGGTTACGACGCCCGCGTCGTCTAATTCGGTTCGGCCAGTGGGATACTGGAGACGGCGGGCGCTATGTGGGACGCGGCCCGGTAGGCTAAGGATTCTAAGCCCACGCGACCTAGCTCCGACTCAAATTGCGGTATATTTGACGAGATAACGAGCAAAGTCGTGCCTAATAATAAAGACCTAATGGTAAGGGACATGTCAGTCGTGTGCCTAGTAGTAAATGACATGTCTGCCTATTAGAACACTATGCCATACAGAACCTAATTATCCCTGCGTCACCCAGGGATTTAAGATGTTATATCTCTATGCCTAGTAATTGCTCTGGCAATATTTCCATCAAACCAAAACACACTTGGCGGTAGACCGTACCGTGACCGTCGCCGGGAACGACTTTTTTTAAATTTCAGGCAATCGGGTGATCAGCCTGTAATGCTCTAACTCAACTAAGAAACAACAACACAAAGTTATTTCCCTCCGGACTCGAACCCACGATCTCCGATTTGTAAAGTGCGGGCCTTTACCACTGGGCCAGGGAGGCAGTTAATCCTACGCACATTGGATACATGGAGGAAGGACGTAGTCGTAACGCGAACTGTAAATCCTGTTTACAATAGTAACGCGCGATATATCAAACGCGAGCCCGACTTGTATAGCTTAGAACACGACTGTATATCATCGGCTATATCCCCAACACCCTACATAACCAGCTGTTTTATGGATGCTAAAGATGATCATATACGCGTTTATTTTTGTAAAAAATCATCCTCAATGTGTGTGTGTCTTAAGTGTTAGACAATGGCTGAATATCCAATTAATTTTAACCTGATTACAGACTGTATCTGAAGTATAGAGATAAGATAAATTTTTTAAACACTGTTTTTTTTTAAACACTGTTTTTTTTTTAAACAAGAATTGCAAGTCGTAGGCCTGATGGTAAGCATTTGCTCATAGTACCACAGTATTTAACACAGTTTAGCACAGTATTTAACCTACCTAGTGATATAACACGGGCCATCGCTATTCTCAGTAACACAAATCACTTAATAAAATAAATTAAGTAAAGTATTATTTTATTTATTTTAAGTCCTTTGCCCTGCAGTAGGAAGTACACGTAAAATGGAAAAAAAAAATTAAAGCCACGACCTCACAGAAAATCGGCGTAAAGTGGAAGTGTTTTAGCTTCCACGTTTCGTCTGGTGAGCGAGGTGGCCGGTGGCCCACGCACCTTTCTCACCCTTTCTTTTCAGTTTCTGTCTTTCCAACGTTCGACGTTGCAAATGTCTATGGGCAACAGTTATTGCTTTCCATCAGGTGAGCCGCTTGCAGGTTTTATCTCCTTTAAAAATCATCTCCAGACAAAAATTGGGTGACAAAACACAGAGCCATACAAGAATTTTCACTGTGCTGTCAAAGGAAAGCTTACCATCCATAAAAACTTCCGACTCGTCTCATCAACTGTATTAGAACAATATTCAATGTTGTCTATTTATTAATATTACTATTACACAGAACGTCAACGTTAACTACCGTCTATAAAAGCTTAACATTCACGCCGACCGAGACATCTGTGTTTCAATCCGTTATCTGATATTCAGATTAGGCCCATTAACATCAGCGGGATCGCTCCCCACTTCCGCCTCGGGATCCGTTATATTTACACAAGACGCTCCGCGATGCATAACCCGGTCTAATTAATAACGCAACATCTCGCAACGCACTGCCGTCACTCGATCAAACGCGACAATAAAAAAACCCATCCCGGGCTTTCGCCAGAGTAGGGTCCGTGTGACCATGCGTTTTGCGAACGAAGGACAATCAATCTTGTCCAAGTATGTTGTCCTGAAATCGTGTTATGAAAATATATACACACTTAGCTTCGTCCGCTGCTTTGCTAGTGTGGATTTCGGTTTATTCGTGATTTTGTGTTTTCTCTAACTTCTTCAGGATAGCCTATGCGACTCTCTGTTACTATGACTATGCGAAAACATCCGTTCGTTGCATCTTTGCTACATAAAAGGAAGACAAACCGACAACACATTTTTCCTAATCGTTATCGCCTCCGATAATTATCACAACTATAAGGATTACGCACGTTTTTAAAGTTGATTTTACTCGTCAACAACTCCTTCACTTCATGACTTGTCAACAAAGGAAAAGACTTTCTTGTTTCAATTATGCCACAAACTGTAATAATTTTCTAACGTTACAACCTATCTCCTTAGTGCATGTGTTACGTTTTTAAACCTAAAAGACGCCCGACAGAAGTCATAACTTAAACAAATCTAAGTTGAACTATTTAACATCGAAACTGTTTAATAATTTAATTTTCTACAATAACTTTCAAAAGCGGCGATAGTTTTAGCATATAAATGCTTACTGTCAACCCGTGAAACTGTCAACTGAAGCCAGGCAGCCTGGCGCCGTTACGCGTTACGTTACAACCCTCCCCCCCCCATAAAAAGTTATCACTTCAAAAACACTACGGCGAAACGCCTCGGACAGTCCGTCTAGATCAGCAGTGCGTGTGGGGTGAGCGGGCCGGGATATAAATCCATCGGCGGGCGGCGGGCTAGGCGAGGCGAGGCCAAATGACTCAGACGTTTATTCCCGAGCGGCCCGATTGCGCCGGACGGTTAAGGAGCGGCCCCGTGCGGCTCCAGTTAACTCTGCACCCGTTGCACAACGCCGACACACGAACGGATCGACAAAAGCGATCACCAACGATTTGTAACAGCGTTCAGCGAAACAGAGACACGTGTTGTTTTTTAAGGAGATAAAATGACGAGTCGTGCGCCAAATATGTCGCAACTCTGTTAATAAGGCTGTTATATACTATGATACCCACCGACTGCAAGACATGGACACAAAACGCCTACTGAAGAAAACCCGCCTTTCCTATGCATACACCTATAACTCCTCAGGCCAGTTGCATTGTAAGACCAGTTTAAATTCGCGAGCCGTCTTCGTTCACACTTTGGAAGTTAACCAGGTTCACCGTAGACGGATACGTCAAGGAAGCCATCATAATCATCTTCCCGATAAGCGACACTTCTGCCCGCGGTTGTACCATACAAAACCTGCTTGTTTTTTTTTTATGTAGTAGGAGACAAACGAGCAACCGGCTCACCTGATGGTAAGCGATTACCGCTGCCCTCTACGTTTGCAAATAGCCGAACTTCTTAATGCGTTGCCAGCCTTTAAGGTGGGAATTTTTGGGAGAGAGAGGGAGAAAGAGGAATGGGCCTCCAGCCAACTCACTCACCGGTCGAAACGCGGAAGTAAAACACTTCCACTTTACGCAGATTTTCTGTGAGGTCATGGTACTTATCCGGTTCAAGCCGACCCATTCAGCAGCAGCAGAAACTACTGTACCGTGGTCTTGCGCTGCACTCGTTATTCAGGGATTTAAGATGTTACGATCCTTTGGCCAGTAATTAGGTTGGCAACATTGCGGAACACAGCAGTGTTTACCCATTATTGCTTGGCGGTAGAATAATTGGCAATGAAGAGGTTCAACTCACGGACTCTACAAAGTCCTACCTGTTCACAAATTGTCTAAATACCGTTATCATGAAGAACAATGCTTCCAATTAAGTTGACATGAGTAAATGATCTTGCGATGGTCTGACCATATGTTGTAAAGTTATCAATGTTTTATGAATTTGATAGAATTGCCACGAGTCCCATTCCATATTATTTAGACGTTCGAAAGCCGAATGGAACATTCCAGATCTGATAATCCATTACATACTTGTTGAGATTACTTATTTTACCATAGAAGTAACAAAAGCTAGTGCCACATAAACGAGTGGTGATTACACAATGGAAAACCACACAAACGAGTGGTGATTACACAATGGAAAACCCAAATTTATTTATCAAAAAAAAATGCAGTTTGACAGAATTGGTATGGAGCGTGATGTTGACTGTAAACGATGTTATTCAGATGACACTTTTCCAAAAGAATCATGTGTATAAACAGTGATCGATTAGACATATGCACAAATAACAATAGTACGTATACTTGGTATAAAAATTACATGGCCCCTGATATATCAAAGAACTCTTTGAACTATAGATCATAGTTCCTGATTTGGTCGTTTTCCGCGTGTAATATATGTATGTACAACGCCCTATAACACAAGATATTTCAATTTTAAAATAGTGGTTTTTTAAAATAGAAGAAAGACCAAGCACAGTTCAGTTAGTCACAGTTCACCGAATAGAAAAGACAACTGCAATTTCTTTTATTTAGGGAGTATACGGTTTCGTTATCGCGGAGGGCTCCCAAACTTTACCCGCAGACGGGTATCTTCGGCTGACTTTCGTGGCATTACATAATCTCGAACGCACAACTATTTATCCGGAGATAAGTGTTGAGTTCCCTTGGGAAAGAGCTCGGCGTTGCCACACCAAGTCTGTGTAACTTATCGGGAGATTGATTCTCGCGCTGTCCATTTCTTTTCCTTGACATGTAATTAATATTAATGCAATTAATATTTAATTGGAATTTACATATAGGTTCTGAGTTCAACTGACTGCCTTTAGACTGTTAAAATGATATGAAAATTTTTAATAATTATAATTAGATTTATCTATGAGTAACCAAACACCATTCTATCCCAATCGATCTTATTATATTTGACCAAATACACCGATGGACACTCACTTATTTTTAAGAAATAGATAGTCGAACCTAACAAATCATGAATCTAATGGAAAGAAAACTCTAGCCTAGCATGATAACATAGTACCATATAATATTTTTAACAAAATTCGTTCCAATCTTTAATTAACTTTTAATTTAACCTAATAACAAATCAGTTGTTCGATTGATCGATTTTTTATTAATTTTATCAACAAATCTTTAAGTGCATAAAATTGAAAGGTCGTTTTAATTAAATATATGAGATCTCTTTATGTATTCAGTTGGTTTGTCTTTATTTAAATAAATACATAAACAAATAGCTTGCTTGTGTATTGCGTACGTTATAAAAATATAAACATAAACGAAGTTATTCCACTAGCAACACAGACGAGAACATTTGTGCCTTAAAAAAAAGCCTGCCCCTAATCTAAGATAGAAATATCTTGTATCATAAGGGCGTTTTACATACATAAATGTCCATAGGGCAAACACCTATATCAGGAAAAATTACGTATATACCAGCATTTTAAGCTTCTTTTTACTTTTAACCAATTGCATATCTGGGCATTTGTCATAAAAAAATAAGTTTCTCTTTGGACAAATTACAGAGCGCCAAGGGGCGTAGACAATAATGTGGTCATTTCTGAGTTTTAAGCACAATACTCCATCGAAATTATTACAACGATAAAACCTCACAATAACAACCCTTATCTACACCGAACTGTTTCCACGTTGTTTCCTACTGCTCCGACGTCGTATCGACAAATCATCGGCAAACAGATAAGGTGCGTTGAGCCTAACTCAGAACTTGACTCGTAAATCAAACAGCATTAGAAGTGGCGAAAGAAAGGGAGTGTTTTCCTCTACTGTTGCTATCATTGCATGGCGATTGTAATGCTTCTATTTCGTAGCTTTCCAATACAGCCTTACTTACCACTATTTTTTGTGAATGGATGACTAACGTGCGTCAGTTGAAAACAACCAATGATACAAGATTACGAGGAATTTATCTATTTTTATCAAACGACTTTCCCTTCTGATTATTAATTAATATGATTGTAAGGTTTGTCAACTTTAGTCCGTTTTGAGTGTAATCGAAAATGGTTTCATCGCGCACTGTAAGAAACACTATACTTAAATCGATATTAAAACTAAAACAGTTAAAGTTACACAGTTAGGACACAAGCCTTGTGTCGTAGTATAACTTAAAATTATCATCCGTACAGTAGTTCCTGCGATATCTACCGAAAAGTCTATAACAACATCTGCTGATTACGTGAAATAAATAAAGAATCAATGTGACTTCGCTAAAGCTTTGCTTGCTTGCTTTAAAAAGCTAACGATAAAGAACTCCTTAATAGACTAATATTCGATCGACCATTATTAAGATTTATTCAATATTCAACATACTTATAGGCAGGCGTTAGTCGGGTGCTGATCTTGAATAACTGAATATTAACTGACGTAATGGTTTGTTATCGCTTAGTGAATTTTTGCATCATTGCATCATAGCTGCTACTTGCTCCAAGAATTCCTGCTACAACTTCCTCTTTATGAGGCGAAACACGTATCGCCTAATGCTGTTAAGTGATTCCCCGAGTTAACTCGGACCAAGAAATTGCATTGTGCATTCATAAGTTTTAATGGAATATTAAATCTCCCGAAGATTTAATATTCCATTAAGCCTACTTGGCTATGTATCACTTGAAAGACTTAAATTATTTTCAACATTAAAACACTACCTAAACTTTTTAGTACGGCATGTTATTTGAGTAAACTACTATAATGTATCAACATTCTGACATGCTCCTGCTAAAACTCTTCAAACGCTTTTAGTTTTTAAAATACACACATATTATACAGATTTTGTCAGAAAAATGCAAAATGTATTGATCAAATACTGCGATATAAAAAGGGAAAGTTATCTGTGTGATATAAGTGAAAATATTTTATCAATTGACAGGTCCATTTTACAAAAATTTCACGAAAGAGACGAATCGTCCAGAAACCGATGGGGGAAAACGAAAACGCCTGTCACAACTTCGCAGACAGACTTCTCCCTTTTCTCTCTACCCCTCACAACACGCAGAACAAAGTACCACTGTGACATTCGACACCGAGTGCAAATTGGGCCCGCTGAGCAGAACACGATGTAATTTGAACTGTCAAAGTCATTCGAATAAAGCTTCAACAGTGCACTGCTCGAATTGACGCATTCATTTCACAATCGACTTTAATTCAAGACAAAAAAAAATCCATTTTAATCCAACGAACGGCCGAAAGCAACGCACCGAACGAATTAATTACGAGGAAGCTAATTAAAGGGCGGCGGGGCAAAGAGAACTTTCGGCGTAGTAGGAAGCAGGCTTCCCCTTAATGCGAGCGAGAGGGACGGAGCGGGGACGGGCGAGGCGATCTTTTATTTAGAGCAAAACACAAGGAATGCGGAATAAAAAGATAACTGTGTAAAATCGGCTTGGAGATAGCCCAGTTTCAGAATAGAACGCGCGCGCACTCTATCACATCACGCTACATTAGTGGCGCCCGACGCGGACACATTTGCCTCTGCGCCTCTCATATATATTGCTGTGCAGCTTTTTTTTCTCTGCTAACGGGCGCGAAATAAGACGTTGACGCGCCGGTGCTCTTTTTTTATAGCGGCCAAGTGTTTGACTCATATGCATCTACGCTCGACTGAAAGTGAGGAAGAGCGAAATTGTAATTTCACGTATAGTTATCATCCTTTTTCTCTGTTCAGCATGAATGCAATGTCTGACTGGATTAAATGTTAAACTAGGACGGGTATCGCGCGACTTAGACTTTTATATATTGTAGGACTCTGCCACATCACCTGTTGTTGTTTAATACCGCAATTGGTATTGATTTGATCCGATGTTTAATACTAGGGAATACTCAATAAAACCACTGTGATCAGTATACAGTCAGTACGATCTGCGAAACTAATTTACTGGGAACTCGGTTGACAAAAAAATACTTAATTACTAATTTTGGTCTGCCTTACAGACAACAGCGCGAGCTAAGTTTTAAATTAGCGCTATGTAGTTTCTAAAAGTAAAAGTAAACTAGTAAAAGTAAACTTTTATGCATCATCGAACTGACTTTTTGTTGATCTTGAACATACGTTGAACTACGTTGATACGGCGCACAGTAATAATGTTTATGGACTACTGTGTTCAGGTTTAAGGAGCGAATTCTAGCTCGATAAAGTATTTGAAAGACCCCTGACGACGAGAATGTCAATGGGTGACGAACTTACCAGCAGATTAACAGCCTCATGCCAATACGAATAAATAATTTAACGTAAAATCCATTCCGTTCCTCTCTAAGTATAACACGGATTCGAAGCCAACGCTTCCCTGCAAATAACCGCGTTTTCTCATCCCGTATACATACACGACTATAACTTCGAACCCAACAGCCCGTCCTTCGACTAGTGCACTTTACTGCTGCGCATAAAACGCGAAGTACGGCCGTAAAGAGCAACGATGCAATCGTAGTAATTGACCCCCTCCTTCCCCCGGGAACCACCTCATGGCAGCACCCTATATGTACTTTGGGTGCGTTAAAAAACAAAATGGACCCTTTTAACCCGAGGCAACTGTCCCATTGGCCACAGCAATTCGCTAAAGTTAATCCATTAGTAACTGACCTATAGTTACGTAATCTTTCATCATTTAGACCAGGATTATATCAAGAAACTGTGACTGCGACAATTGCCATCCGTCCTGGTGGTTTAATGGTCACCTTGCGAAGTGCAGTACCTACTGCAATTTTGACAATGAAAATAATAACAAAAATTTTGTGCGGTCCTCACAAAATTACTCTCCCGGACCGGAATGGGGATCCCTATGTCTTATACATAGGGAACTTCAAGATCATATTCCCACTTGATGTTGTAGATGTCTATGGGCGACGGCGTTCGTTCACCCCTTGCTCGTTTACCTCCCAATCTAAATAAAAATACTTTCGAGTCCCCGTGTATTTGTATCTGGGATAACATTATGAAAACCCCTGCGAGCTGCTCCCGAGTAAAAGAAGTTTTTAGTTATAACAAAAAAACGAAAAAGAAAACTATCTAAGGATATAAAATGGTCATAAATAATTATAAACTTACTAGCTGAAGTACCCGTGCTTTGCTATGGGAAGTGAAATATGAAGGTCTGAAACCAAAGGCTGTCGCTACACCCAACAAGTCACTAAAATAGTCGCCATTTTTTTTATGGAGTAGACTGACAAACGAACAAACGGCTCACCTGTTAAGTGATAACCGCCGCCCATGGACATTTGCAACATTAGAGAACTTGCAAATGCGTTGCCAGTCTTTAAGGAGG
>DWHQ01000607.1:0-13211 GCA_018247955.1 Eurytides marcellus marcellus | reverse complement strand
TATCTGTCCTGGGTGGGAATCGAACCCACGACCTGCGACGCTGAAGTCAATAGCTTAGCAACTGCAAAATATGAGAAAAAGGCTTTAACAATGCCTGCATTTCTACTGTTTAATTAAATTAATTGCCCAAATCCCATTGGAATAGTATTCGAAAGTTGGAGCTATAATTCCTCGGTTCAGCGACGCTTGTCCATTTTCAGGAAGCAAGAAAACATCTGTTGCCCGTCATGTTCGCCCGCCTTCGCATGCTGATCGCGTTAAACGAAACCCTCAAGACCTGTCTGCTAATATTGAACATTAAAAGCGTTTCGCAAATGTAACACACCGTCTCTTATTACGACCCTAACGTCCGGTGAAAGTGGCCGACGACGGCTTATCAGTGATGTGATGCTTTATCGGTGGATTCGCGCTCTTTCGTAATGGCGAATCGCAAGTACAAGTGGGAGCGGCGGTCGGCTCACGCGCCGCACGTATGCATGCATGCACGCAACGACGCGATGCAAGCGAGCGAATTAGGCCCGACTTGCACACAGCCGCGCCGCACCGCGGGGAGCGCATTATCGTATGGGAAAAAGTGTTTTGTTTGGAAACAGTGGGCTCACGTGACCGCGGCTCGCCGCCATTGGTCGGGCGAGCGGGGCCGAGCGGCGGCGGCGAATCGCGAGGCGCGCCCCGACCGGGCCAGTGCGCCTCCGACACCGGCCGACGCAGTCGCCTCGCGCGGATCGCGATCGCCTTACTCACAGTTCCCGAGCGAACCGAGTCGCGTGACGCCGCAACGCTCAACGCCCGTGCCGCACCGGGACGCGTCCGACATGAGCATCGCCGCCCTCATCCAGGCCGCCGAGTACATCGAGCGGCGGGAGCGAGGTGAATTGCGCTCCCTTTGTCCGGGGCGCCGCGCGAGTGCGCCGCCCGCACACGCCGCCGCGGCCCCCGGCTATTTTGGCCGCGCGACGCGCCGATCAGCTGATTCTGACGGGAGCGCAGTTTCCTTTGTTGCAGAGGCGGAGCACGGCTACGCGTCCAGCCTGCCGGCGGGCGAGGAGGCGCGCGGCGTGGGCGGCAGGCGGCCCAGGACCAAGAAGTCCCAAGGCAGCAGGTGCGTGCCGCGTCGTGTTCAGTGCGAATGGCCGAATGGGCGAATGGACGTGACGTGTGCGAGAGTGCGTTCGTTTGTTGTGATCGGGCGGTTAGTGGGCGCGCGTGTACAACCTCTGTTTTTCTGTTCCAGGACGACTCATAACGAGTTGGAAAAGAACAGGTTAGTGGGTGTTTGTTTTACACGTAAGCGGCGCTCGGCTGAAGCACCGCGCGAATGAAGGGGCGACGGCCGGCGCTCCTAACCTATTTGGCGACGACGCCGCCTTACGTCACCCCACGGGCTGGACCATCCGTCCGCACGTCCCTTGCCGTTCCCGGTTCTCTCCCGCCAATTCATTGAGACCGGTGACGTCTGCACAGGACGTTCCGTGATGCATGTTATTGGCTGGGTAGACCATGGCGGCTTGGTAGGTGGTCACAAAGTTTCCCTTCGATTGCCACAGGCTATGTTATGCCCCTTTGCAGTCCATTAACTTTCGTTTATGTACGTTTTGCTTCGCTAATTCGCGTTTTGTTGACTTAAATAGTTTAATGTTTCTAGTCTTCGTTCGAAGAAACTATAGTGCTGAGGGCGAACGAGTTTACTTTGTTTGCCGTGGAACGGTTTACGATTTACATAACAATAGATAACAGCCGCTTTCGATACTCTACTCTCTGTTTGTTTGCGTTTCTCTGGAGAATGCAATAAACTATATTCGACTTGTAATCTCAATGCTACTAAAATCGTAAACGATAAACAATGGAAATGTTTTGGTAGGAACTGATCCTTTTCCAAATCTTCTTTATCCTCAGTCTTTGGAGTGTCGAGGTCTGAAGAGTCAGTTTTTAATAAATATCTCACGTTTTCATCTCGATATGGAATTCGGGTTACATAATCGGGTCACGAGGAGAAAGGAAAAAGTTGAAAAAAAATATTATTTTTAAATTCAATCTAAACCGGTCGTCCAATTAGACGATTGGTCAAAAGTGGGCAAATAACGCTTTATTACATTTTAATTAGGTTTTAATTGAGTCTTAGTTATACAAGAACGAATATAGAGTACGTTGGCTTGGATATTATTATAGAATTTGATGATTGACTTAGTAATGATTCTCTTTAAAGATTGACATATTAATTTTAAACAAGGTCAACGCGAGCTATAAGCTGCATTTAAGTTATTACACAAATTTGGAAAAATATTAGTTGCCGGATACTTTAGGTAGATTAGAGAATATAAAACTGAAATTGTAAATTTCTTGATAGTTTGACATCTTTCTATTCTTCGTCACAGCCCTCCGTATACTTTCGTAACATCATTTTCATAAAAATTTGAATTGTGTCAACCACATTATACGTCAATGAAAGGACAAAAAAACCATAGATCATTTATTTTTAATAAACGCGGTGACATCATGAATTCGCCATCGAACCGTAAAACGCGTTTAATGTTATTTAATTTATAAAGGCGAATATTTATGATATGATAATAATGATTTTACGCCTTTTACCTTATCCTTCTTTGTCTATTAAAAGTGGAAAAATAATTTCAGTTTAAAACTTAGTTAAAATAAACATAACTACTCCAATAGTTCTACGGTTGTATTTATTTGAAAATTCCAACATGTTTTTCAAGAAAATAAATATCTTTTAACTATGAATAAAACTAATTACAAATTATAATCTGCCTTATATATATTTTTTTAAATGGCTTAGAGGAATATTCGTAATTACAACATCAAATTGTGTTGTAGGAGTTTGTATTGAAGAAAAAGTTAACGGCTTTTAGATTATTTAGAATGTGGGGCTCTGTGTGATTTACCTTTGTTCAAACGAAAACAATATTCAAATAATCTCCATTGTGTCATACGGCGTTTATTGTTTTACAATTTCATCGGTAAAGTTGCCTTCACTAAACTATTCTACACATTTATTTGTTTAATTTATTCATTTGCTTCTTTTACAGCAGTGAAAGTCAGTGACCGTGATTTGTATTTTTTTTTCCAATAAAGAAATACCTGAGATATTTTTCGTTTTTGTTCGTTAATATCCAAATTTCCATTACTTTTTCGATTTTGCTAAATGATATTGGATTATTACTTAATAATCTACTATAACATGATAGTGGAGGTTTAATATTTTGCATATCTAATAGTATCATCATGCAGGACACTTTCATAATCTTAATTTACGTAACTTCGTAGGTCTAAATTTTTTGTTCGTTCTTCGTTCCAATTTAATTTAAGTGACAAATATGCTATACTCTTTCTCTCTTTCCTTTTAAAACAAGAAAAACGCTGTCGTTGTGTTAGAAGGGCTTTTTACACACATAAATTTCACACGGACAAACGTCCAGATCCGGAACAATCATCTGTAGTCCGTACAAATATTTGTCCCGTGTGAGAATCGAACCCACGAACTGCGACGTCGAAGCCAATAGCTTGACAACTGCGCCAAACGGTTCATCAATATATACGACGGTTCAGAACCATCCAGAACACTGCACAATTAATAAGAGGTACGATTTTAGTGAGAGTTAAGTCCATGTGTACCATAGTACAGTATAGCATAGTATAGCAGTAGGGTGGAATAATAAAAGAGGCATTTCAAAGTTTGTTGTTGAAATTATTTCGACACCGAGATTCTGAGTTAATTCCAAGTGTAGCATAATATAGCATAGCATAGCATAGTATAGCAGTAGGATGGAATAATAAGAGTCATTTCAAGTTTTGTTGTTGAAATTATTTCGACACCGAGATTCTGAATTAATTCCAAGTGTAGCATAGTATAGTGTGTGTGTACGCCACACTCCATAATAGCATAAACCATCTCCATAATAGCATAGCATAGCATAGCAGTGGGACGGATAATAAAAGAGGCATTTCAAGTTTTGTTGTTGAAATTATTTCGACACCGAGATTCTGAGTTAAATCCAAGTGTAGCATAGCATAGCATAGCAGTAGGATGGATAATAAAAGAGGCATTTCAAAGTTTGTTGTTGAAATTATTTTGACATCGAGATTCCGATTTAAATCCAAGTGTAGTAAAGTATAGTAGCAGTAGGATGGAAGCATACCGCGCACTTGTCAACTACACCGCGTATTAATTCGTCCGCGATCCCCGTTGCGGTGAATTCGTCTAAAAATAAACGCGCCGCCCCTTCCTCCGTGCAAACGAGTCACGATTATGCACGCCTCGGTTTATGTAACCGCCATCGGTTGTGCGATCTGGTAGCTGCACTCTAGAGCCGCTGAAAACAAACCTTGGCCCAAATGTTCACTCGGTCTCCGTTCGGTCCTCACCAGGGATGTCAGACGTACCGATTTGTTGGTATGCAAAGTCAAAATTCTTTATTCAAAATTGGATTGGTTTACAATCACTTATTGAAGTCAATGAATCTACTACCTGTTCGGAATAAATGTCTCAGTCCTGAGAAGAACAGGCGAAAGAAACTCAATGCTTACTAGTTTTTAGTGCCACGTACTATGTACCAAGACTGCGATCCTTGTACGCAAAAATACCAAGATTTGCCGTTAGATAACAAAATGCATCGACAAATTTTAGAGATAGATATTAAAAAAAAAACATTTCAATCAGATTTCCTTTATTAAACTATTGTTCGTTAAAACGGGACTACGTTTATTAAGCTTTTTATATTTTAATTATTAAGCATTAAGCATTTTATGTTAATATTTTGTTATATTATTCGATAAAAACTTAGCTCACATGGTTAAGATAAATATCACATCAAAATTATAATTTCTCAATATTTTTTCTGCTGTTTTTTTTTCTTTTTGGACTTTTCTTCCATGGCTTGCTGAAGGAAATGAACTCTTTTTCAAATAAAAATGTTCATTGTGATTCTTTTTTTTTTAAATATATTTAACATTTTTTATCAGAAATACTATATAATATCAAAAAGACATGTTTAAAGTGGTGTTTCTTTTGTCATTCGATATTATTGCTCTGTATTAATGGTATACAAACACAGTTTATATATTTGTGTTGACAGTGTCACAGTTGAGCACAGGCATACCAGTTTTTCATCTTAAATACAAATGATGACTTAAATACTGAGATTTCAGCCAGCAAGGTACAAGGATTTGTGACCAGCCATCTAACATCCCTGCTACCGACTATAACCAGAATTAGTAACACATTATGAATTTATATAAAAGGAAAAGATTTGAAATGTTATTAAATATCATGCACGGTTTATCAATTTATCAATGATTTTATCTTCATATTAGTGCAGTACATGTTTCTTCTTCTCAAAATACACAAGATTTGTAAACTGTTATACATTTGCCAACATAATTTAGATAAAGCCTTTATATTTATCATAAATATGGTACAGATCAAAAATAAAAAGGATTTGTACAGAATGTTACTTACAAATGCTCTTAATTTTCTGAAATTTGCAATAAGTTCCTCCATTGCATAGTTGCGTGTGCCAAAGAAAAGAGCACGACAGACTGGACAAACATCAAGACGAATTTTGCATCTCCCACACACATGATGTCCTTCGTTACATTGAAATATTTGTCCTGTTGGGATTTCATAACATACTGGACATTGCAATAAATCATCAAGATTGAATAAGGATTCAGGCTGAAAAAGAAACAAGAATTTTTTATAATAGTTCATTTTATAGTAAAATTAGGCAAAATCAATTGCAAATTTCAATTGTAATATTTTTAAAAATCCCTTATACTTATAAACATATCTATTTTTTTTAGTTAATGTTTAAAAACGATATTTATTACTTACTTAGCAGTAATAAAATAAGTATTTAAAGAAGGTCAAATGAAATAATTCTTTGTCAATCAAGCATATTGTTCCAAAATTATAACATTATAAGAAATGTAACCACTATTCATTTACGAAATATTTCGTTACGTAGGCACTAAGTTACTTTTTGTAACATATGATAAAATTAACAAATATACAAATGAATATTTCCAAATATACTAGTATAACTATTGTACTTTACCCTCATATAAAAAGATAACTAGTTTTAGGAATTATATGCAGTATAAATATAAGACGGAGCTATAATTAATGTAAAAAAGAATAATATTTACAAATTATAATATAATACAGTTACGAAAAATAACACGTTGGATATAAACTTCGATAAAAATATTGATCAACCGACAAGGTTGAACAATGGAAATTTTAACGTAAATATAAAATTACGTTATTTAATGAATATCTCACCTGCACCTCCACCTTTTCAGCCATGGTAAATGTCTTCTAAAAATCGAAGACAAAAATAAATTTGTCAAGATTTGCTATCCGTATTGTAGAACGAGTATTTAACTAATAATGAAACACAGCTGTAACTGCAAAGATGGAGGACGCCCGACAGATTCGGTTTGGGGTTACCATGTAGTGAAAAATTCATCTTTATATAATAACCGTTTTGTGTTGATTTTTTTTGTGTAATAGTTTTAGCCCGGCTTTAACAGTTTCTTTGGAAGAGGCCTTCTCATATCCCACTGATTCAGGAAAAATAATGAAGCTGGTCACCCCAATCTTAACCACGAATAGCAACAATTACACACGAAACAATTATCCACGAAATTGCGAGAAAATTCACAAGATTTAAAAAAATACATTTGTTTTTGTTAAATGTTTTTTAAGAAAACATTACACTAAGAGTTATGTTTAGCTTCCAATTTTGTTTAATTGTTATGGTATATTGCATACTTGATGACGATTGACGAAGTCCTTAAGAACGTCGCCGATTCATTGTTGGAAACCCGAGCCGCGAAGATCGCCAAACACTCTGCCTACTCCTCTTCCAGCGTATCCGTTGAGACTAAGTCGACCCCCACAGATTGCGAAAAAGCACAGAGGGTAAAAAGGCGGCAAAACGTCCAGCAAACGCAACTGTCGGTGCAACTGTTATTTCGGCTTGTCCGGTGCTGCGCGCCTCCTCTCGGGCTTCGTCTCACGCCTCGTCTCACAGCTCGAGCTTCTTCGCGCGCTTCCCTTCATTCAACTTGCGAGTGCGAGATCAACTCTTCAGACGATTCTGATGACAATGGTTTCATCGTCATCGAAGGGCGCAAAAGGCGTAAGCCTGAAGCAGTCATCGTGCCAAAAAACAAGCGGCTATCCCACAACTTCCCTCAACTTCCATGATGTGGCCACTCCGCACGTTGCTGTTATACCTGCCCCCGATGCTTTAAATGCCTCGGGGATCATGCTACCGCCGTCTACAAACGCACTAAATAGGATGCCAAACCGCCCAGTTGCGTACTGTGCTTGAGTGTCCCTTACTCCGCAAACTTTACGTTATTTACGGGGGACGTTATGCTATTGCAAGAGAGACTTAAACCTAGCATGCGCGATCAGAAAATCGCGAACTACAAATTAATATGCAAAGATCAACTGGACCGCTTTAGCTGCGGTATAATCAACTATTACAAGTCGTCTCTGCATTGCATAATGATCGACCTGCCTTTTCTTTCAAATATTGAAGTGTATGTATGTAGAATTGCTATGACAGGCCACCCAACTATCACAGTAGCCTCATTATATTTATTGTCGAACAGACATATACTAAACTTTGTAACTCGATAATTTTATCTCGACCAGTTCAAGGACTGGTCGGTCTCGTCGGGTCGGATTTGCGCTTACACCAATCCATCCCTCACCGCGACAGTGAATGGACAGGGCGTATGCAACAGCACTAATACACTTTGAAAAGTGTAACAGCAGGTGACATCGTCTCACAGTGGGGCTGCGCTCTGGTTCGGTTCTGGTTGAGAACATCCTCGAGGATGCCTATCCACACTCGTATGAGCTGACATATTGCCTCTGCAATACCCAGCCCCACGATGGTGGTCGACTGAACGAAGGTGGTGAAAGTGCTTGAGGTAGTGGAGTGCTGTGCTCCCAGAGTAGTGGAAGGCAGTCGTCGGTGCGAAGATGGGATCGGTGCCGCAGTTGGAACTTCAACTTCCCTTCGCCACTGCTGCTTTCATTTCTACCCTTCCCGTCCCATAGTGGTCCACCACCACCTGCAACTGGGCTGCCGCATTGCCTTGCGTTCCCTTCTTCCTCTTTCTCTTAGCCAAGTGGCCACGAGATGTTGTGTCGTTGGCCGGTGGCATAAGGTTGGTGGATGTACCATCCGCTGGCTATGTCATGCTCACCGCCAGAAGGTGGGCGACTTTGTATTTGCGCCTTGAGCGGGCACTCAGACACAAGGTGCTCACCCGCACAGTTTTTTTTATACACTTTTTTATAAAAAGTTAATTATTATTTATTAAGTACGTTTATATAAATATTACTCGTAGAACATCTATCGATATTACGTTTTATTTTATTTATTTGATGACTCTTTTTTATGCTTCGAGATAAAATCATGATATGACGTCAGATAATTTGTTAAAAGGTAACATTAAAAGTTTTTGTCAGTTTTTGAATCTGTCAATCTGCAATAGAATAGGATTTTGTTTACATGTTTTTGTGACTAATAATCTTAAAATTATTTCGTATTGTTAAAATCATGCCCTACAATTGGAATGTATTTTTAGTTATAGTCATTTCTGTTAACATCAAGTGTAAGCAGTATTTTTTTATTAACATTTCATCACATTCTATCTTCGATCTAATTAAGTAGTTCCAACTAAGAAATAAAAATCTAAATTTTACAGTGTTTTCCTGTGAAAGGCTTCATGGACAAATATATTCATCAATAGAAGGTGGAGCTGCGTGTTTTAAACGTTTAAATGGAACTCATCAGGCAGGTTGCTCATGTAAGTTCTATCGTAACATTGCCCGTTTAAAGTAAAATTTGTTGAAAGATGTAAAACTTTAAATTAGCAAATGACTATTTTTTTAAACGAAATCACTACAATTTGAAGTTGCCTAAATAGTTCAACCAATTATTGGTCTAGTAGTAACCCATTAAAAATGTTATAAGTTTAAATGTTTGCAAGTAAATAACAGTGAGAAACCGGTATGTTTTTAATATAAGTATTATATTTTCAAAAGTAAAATAAAATTAATCAATCAATTTATTAGAAAATAACTACTGCTTAATCTAAGTATGTGTATATAAGTTTATTATTTTGTTTAATCTTTAAAGCATAACTTTTGTTGCATTATAATAAGGTATTCAATAATTTTCAGCTTCTAATAATGGAGCGGTAGGAGTAGTTCAAATGGTAAATGATATCAGTGATGCCCAATGGGTAGCTCATAATGCATCAGCTGGGCCATATATGGCTGTTGTAAGCACTGCACTATTCCATGAAGTAATTGAGCTGCTAATGAGCAAGTCAGCCAATATGGCCGGTATTCTTATTTATCATAACTCAACAATAAGGTAAATGCTTTGTAATACTAAATGTATTATTAAAATTGCTTTCTGATTGTTGTTGCTAGATATTAAGTACATTTAATGTTGATTTTTCAAAAATTAAATTGTAATGCAACAGTAATTAATAAAAATGTAGATAACAAAATTAGTAATAAATTTTATTATCTACCTTAAAAGTTTTATATCAATTATCATCTTTTTAAGGTAAATGTTACATTGAAAAAAATCAAATTTTATTTTAAGTAACAAAACCATTCTTTTATCTAGAGATATAGATAATTGTTTAAAGAATAAGTTATTATCTACAAAGAAAATATAGATAAATTGAATTTTCTTAGTTTCCAAATGAAATTAAAAATTTGTTTAATGTACAACAAAATAATTGTTTTATTTTTTATATAGAACAGAATAATTTAAATTTATATAAGTAATAAGTTGTTACTTGTTGAAACACTTAGTGAATTCTTAATAACAATGTTTTTATTTTTGATATTACAGACCTGAAACATATAGTCAAGAATTGAATTGTCCAAATAAATATTCCTCTGATCCTAATAGCCAATGCCCTTCAAAAAGCACTGGAATTGCATGGAATGAGGGTGGTACTGGTCTATTACGAAGAGACATACCATTTCCTATTTTTTATCTGCCTCAGACTCGTATTAAAGAAATTGAAAAGATTCAGAAGTGTTATGAAAGGTAAAATTAAAATATATAAATATTTGAAATGGGAAAATTCTCTTTCTTTACCCAGTCAACCTGGGAAATATGAAAAAAAAAAATGCAGTCAATTATGTGTATTCATCATATTGTATGAAAAAAAAATACTATTCAGTACTATTTAAATGTCATCAAAAGAATCCCTGGAAAAATATTAAATATAGAATATAGCTACTCTGATTGCAGATCCTTAAATAAATGTTTCTTCCACTAGGAAATAACATTTCTGTGACATAAATCACAGATGTTTTCTTAAACACAAAATAACAGATTTAAGTGAGTCAGAACAACTATTTGTGGATCATATGTTGTGACTCAAACCATGCCATCCATGAAGTTGTTGTATATACCTGAAATACTGTGTAACAAAATTTTGGTACTGACAATTTTTTTTACTTAAAGTTTCAGCTAAAAAATTATAGTAGTAGTAGATATAATATTTCTTATATATTTTAGATATAATCTTGATAAGCTTGATCAGGAAGGGAAGCCGCTTTGCTCACTTCAGTTAAATTCATTTATGTTTGCTGCTGTAAACAGTGAAGTTTGCTTAAGAAGGTAAGTTATTATGTATTTTCACCACATAGCTATATAGTTCAACCACACTGAAAACCTGAGTGATTTATAAATCTTATCTTATGGTTTTAACCTGGTGCCTTTTAAAGCATGGCAATGTAATTGCACCATAAAAGAGGCTTTTGGATTTTGAAACATTACTTTTTATTGTACTACTACAATACATATTGTGCAAGCATTAAATATGGTTTTCATGTTTCAAAGGTAATGTAAAGGGAGACTACTGACCCTTCTGCCGTCTTATATCTTACCATCTCATACATCTGGCTCTTATTGACATTAAGTGTCATTAAAAACATCAGACCACCTACTCATTTGCTACTATCTCACATAAATGAACTGGTTACAACAATCCACTTTTTTAATTTTATTTCAGATCAGCCACATCAGCTCTATTAACACCAACTAAAGTTTGTGATCCTTTAGGAGACCAAAATGTGCATTATTCCCTTTTCCCACGCAAAAAGGTAAACATTTATTATTTGTAAATTAAACAGAAGAGAAACTCACTGATTCTTATTTGGGTGAATCTTTTATAGTTCTTGTCTTTCTTATTTGTATTTCAAAAAGTATCAAAGAATGCCCAATTAACTTCTATTGGACAAGAGTTTTTTTTGTATGTTTAGGTAATTACATGATAAGGTGAGCACATATTACACACTGTATTCAGTAATGCTTGGTGAAGACCAACTGGGAATGCTGTTGAAAATTCTAAAATTCAATAGATAAGCAGTGAAATGAAAAAAAAAAATTCGAAACCGAGTTCCAAAGATCAGCAAGTTCAACCAAACTATTTGTTTTTTTTTTTAAGTTTCTTTATGATTTTTCAGGGAGTACAAGTAAAGGAAAAGTCAGTAACATTAGTCACTGCCAGAATCGATGCGGCTTCTTTGTTTGATGGTAAGTATATAAACCAGTTTTTTTAAAAATTAACAGTTTGTATTTTTTTTTGTATAAAAATCATGCAAAATCTTCATTATTACTTGATTTTTATTATTATTTTCTTAATAGAAGAGGTTGGTACTATTGAAATTTTTCATTTTTTGGACCTTACATCTCTTACATAGAAGATACAATCCATTTTTTCTAATTACATTTATTAACAAAAATTAAATTATTAACTACTGAGTAATTTGTATGGGGTGGTTAATTAAGTGCAAGGTGCATAGTTACTCTTTCTCTTAAGCAAAAATATGGAATAGATAGGTAGTTAACATTAAAAAAACTTAGTTAGCAAAAATACAAAACCTACAACTATTTTCTTTATCTTTTTAGTTGTTGTAGTAATTCCTTGAATTCTATGTGTTCTGTAGACGAGCATGCCACAGAAACCACTAAGTACTAACTAAGAAAAATTATATTGATGCTAGAAAGTCCTTTTGGTGGGGACATTCCGAAAAATTTGTATTTAAATTGACAAGTATATTAATATTAAATATTTATGTTACACATTTTATATTTGTGTTTTTCTTTTAATAGGTGTTGCGCCTGGAGCAGCTAGCTCTGTAGTAGGAATGGTTTCCTTGTTAATGTCGGCAGTCACTCTAGCGAAAATGATACCCGCCTCTGATTCCAGTTTGTATAGTAAGTAGTATCAATTTGACAGTTTTTGAATTTGATTGAAATTTAAAATTTTCAATTGAAAAAAAAAAGTTTTGTCGTTTAGTAGAAATAATTCTTTTGAAAGCAATTTCTTTTTAATTATTAATACTTAATTAATTACTTAGTTTTGAGAGGTTGATGATGAAAGTGTAGGTGAATTAAAATTACAGACTTTTTATGTATTGGGAATTATTTTAAAAAGTCAGTGGCGGCATAGTAGATTACCCTTCGCAGTCAGATCATGGTCTATTCAACTTTATATGTGTTATATGTTAAATACACCATGTCCGTGACCAATTAACTTGAGAAGTTTTTATGTCGTTAAAGATTAGCATCATCACATGTACAGCACAATGATAATCAGCAAGCACGAGAATATACAATATTGTATTAAATTTGATGTTTTCCGTAAGTGATATGACACAATGAGCTGTTTTTGTTAACGTTATAAAAGTGTACCAACTTAACAGAACGATATCAAAATTTTTCTTTGTGGGAAATATGAAGAAAGGTCACAATGAAAAAAAAAAAAACGAAATATATCCTTACATACGCGATTAATCTGACTTTACAATTAAAACTTTGACTATACTTACTAAAAATATCAATGTGAAGGGAACGTTAATCACTATTTCGGCAGCAGATGCTTGAGATAAGCACCGAGCCTGTGGTTAAGTGACCAAATAGCTTAGTTAGGAGTTTTGACTAATAAATCGTGAAAACTAGGCGCAAGAACAAATTTTAAACATTTGAAAGCAGGAACAAATCGGCCATCTTTAATTCATATGTCTTTTCTATAGACGGAATTTATGATTTATCACAAATTTTCTCGTTTTAAGAAAGTGTCACTGAGTAGTGGCATAGCGAGCTCAACTTGCGCCCGGGGCACAATAC
>DWHQ01000606.1:0-13233 GCA_018247955.1 Eurytides marcellus marcellus | reverse complement strand
GACGTTTAGGAGGGAAAATACGCTGAGTTCAGTCTTATTTGATTTTTGTAAATTATTTTCAAAATTTAAATTTAATTTTAATTTAAAAAACATTATCAAATGTCTTAATCTTGCTCTTTCAATTAAACCCTGGAACTCTTTTGGAACTACACAAGATTTTTAGCTTGAGTTTTTTTTTTATTGCAGTTATAATCTGAATTGTCTTAATTTTATATCAATGCTGCTAGATTAATTTGAAGCTCCATAACTACGGTGGCGGCATTGCACTTCAAATAAGAGTTCATATCGCTTTCATATTTATAATTACAACTTTCTTTATATTTTTTTATCATAATTTTAGTTCAGAAACGAGTTCAAAACAGCTTGGCTATTCATTGCATTCGTCACTCCTAGATGATAGTTGATATATTTATTTGTTTAGTATGTTGTAACTAGCAATGCAGCGGTACTACCTAAAGCGAACACTGTTCATAAATTCATAATAATTATCAGTTTGGAAAGCAAAAAGCAATCAATTAATAGTTTTACACTTATAACGTGTGTCAGATACTACATTGGTTGTATTTTTACAAGTAGACAATACGGAATAGGCAAAGTTATAAATTTTGTTTGCCTCAAAGGACACGTCTAAACTAATCATTAAATAAGTCGATTATTTCGAAGCGAGATTTAAACAAGATTAGACTATTAATGCTTAGGAAAACCTTCCCAACGACTTACACAAACTTCTTTAATGCTATGTGGATAACGAAAGGTATGTTAAAGTGTTTGATTCACTTCGATACGACTGACATAATACTGGAAATGGCTTTATCACGGCAGAACTACTAGCTTGGGAGCCTCATAAAAAATCACAAGTGCGCCGACGCAAACATTGTCTTGTTAGTAAAAAAATCTGTTGTAATTAAAGTGGCCGAGGGGAATTATCATGTGTATTACGCTACACAATTGAATTTAGTAGGTAAATTCAAACGGATCCGCCAGAGGTCGTGGGATACACGGACGTTCGACAATGGCAGATAGCGATCGTCAATTTTGTTCGCGCTTTGTTATGCCTCGTGCTTTATGAGTAGGAAGCTAGTTTCGCTGGCTGGCAGGCAATTTCGAATACGCTTCGTGGTTTCTGTCATAATTTATAATTACACCGTATTCTGAACTCAAATTACTACTGTGTTATAATGGTAAAAGAGTTAACATTTAAAATTTAGACGTGGTGACCCAAGCGGAAGCTTTTCTGAGACCGCCAGGGGTAGTACCACCGTATTACCAATTATTCTAGTGCCAAGCATTACTGCTTTTTTATGGAGTAGGCAGGCAAACAAGAATGCGGCTCACCAGATGGAAAGCAATAACCGCTGCCCATGGACGTTTACAACGTCGAACATTTTGCAAATGCGTTGCTGCTCTTTTAGGTGGAATTTTGAAGGAAAAGACGGGAAAAGGCCCTCCCCTTGTTTTCCCAAACGCCCAGATCCGGAACAATTATCTGTAGTTCATACTATTTGTATGAATATTCATACTATTTTATTCCGGGTGGTAATTGAACCCACGACCAGCGACGCTTAAGCCAATAGCTTAGCAACTGCGTCAAAGAGTCATTGTTGATGGCAGAAAAAGGAAAGGGGAGACTCCAAAGTAAATGGAACGAGGAGCGAGGGGCGTGGACCAGCGGCCACTCACTGGACGAAACGCAGAAGCACAAACGCTTCCATTCTACACCGTTGTTCTGTGAGGTTATGGTACTTATCCGGTTGGCAGATGGGCAGGCCCATTCAGCAGCAGCGGGAGCTGCTGCGTGGGTCTACTACCGTTCAATGTGTGCAAACAGTACTGTAATTAAGTATGAATGGCAATGTTACTAGCGTAATTACTGGCCAGAGAGGGCATTAAGGCCATAAGAGGGTGATAACCAAAATAAATAAACAGTTTGGCTCAGTTGCCCTAAGCTTTTGAGTTTGGCATCGTGGTTAGTTATTTTTTAGGCGGACTCTGCAAAATAGTCCTTCCGCATAGAAAATGGCTCCGTCTTCGCGTCGGTTTCTTCAATGTTGGGGGTTGTGACCACATCGAAGGACAGTTTATTGTGGATCATTCGTCGCCATTCATTTCTATCTGATGAGCATCGCGGACCCTGGTTTCGACTGAGTGCGAATCTGATCGTCAGTGCTTCTCTGCCCCAAGGCCTTGTCCCTTCCACTTTACCCGTAACCACTAGTTTCTCCAAGTTATCACAATTCTCTGGCAATGCGGTCGGCGGTATTTCAAAATCCTGCGGAAACATATGGTGGAAAGTCTCGTCTAGACCTTCAATTCATGCAAGATCACCACATTGGGTTGGTAAGCTGTCCACCGAACCCCAGGATCCTTCGCCAGCATGACATCTCGAAAGCATCTATGAGGTCACGGTCGGCTTTTTTTAAGGTCCTTGACTCCGCTCCATATAAGAATATGGAGAACACTAATGCCTGTAAAAGATTGTTCTTATAAGGGAGATATTCTTCCAAGTCTTTGGAGCTGCGTCTAACAGTTACTATTTAAAAGTTTTAGCATTAAACACTATACGATTACGTTTCGAGGTAGTTATCCAATGATTACGATTTAGAGATAAAACATTGACTACCTTATTAAAAATCGGGAAATAAAAAGCGTGGGAGACTAGTCATTATTAATTTTATGGGTAAACCCTGCGAATAAATTAGATAAGCGATAACATTGTCGGCTATACAAAATTATCATATTTTTTTAGTTTACTAGACTGAATAGACATTGACCAGTCAAAAGACGTTGAAGCAAAATGTACATTGAGATTTTGTCCAGTCACTTAACTCAGTTTTATTGTGTTAAGCGAACTGGACGAACAAGCGTACCCTTAAGGGCCTTACTTTGGAATACAAAGTCTTAAACTCAGAGGGATTCTGCACTACTTAGTTCCTAAGATTACCATCTCGGCTCGGACTGCCTCGGAGGTTCTGGGTTCGAAGCCTGCGGAGGGTTTTTTGTTATTTCTTAGTTGGTTTAGGGCATTACGGGTCGATAACCTAATTGCCAGAAAAAAAAATTATTAAAGCGTCGCACGGGCATGTAAAAAGTCAGTCCCGGCTACTGGTCGACACCTTCTAGTGGTGGCTTGTAGGAGTCGTTATTAAGAGTTACGTTGAATGTAACCGCCTCTACGCCTGATCTCCCTCCGGTCGTGTCGATAATCCGTCCCATCGGGCTATGAGAGTAAAGGAAGAGCGAGTGCAACTGTGTCTACGCAAACTCTTGTGCACCATAATATATTCTGCGCAGTTGGCTGATCTCTCGTACATTACATATTTTTCATAGCATATTATATATGCGTCGCATAAGAACGACTGTTCCGATTTAAAGGGTAATGTTGCCAGCGTAATATCGACAGAAGAGAATACAATCGAAGAACGAAGAGATAGACAATCTTGTCCGCAAAACTGTCAACTATAACAGAATATTGATGTAACATATTAAATCTATGGATGGCGAGCACAGCGCAGTGACAAGAACGCTCTGTTTTGTTATGGTCAAGCATCTGTCTCAACATCAAGCTACTTGATAGTTTCATCAGTTCATTCCCTAAAAAAGGATTGGCATTTCGTAAAAAAAAAGCTTAGCAGTACGTTTTGTTCGTGTTCAATGGAGGAGGAGGCAAAGCAGCTAACCTAATGGTGTGTAACCAGGCGCACGGACATTTGTAATATATGAGAACTTGCAAATATGTTGTAAGCTTATAAGATATGATATATAGTAAGAGGCAATGATATCTTATGGTTAGTTATAGTTACTGATATCTCTACTTTTTCATATTCATAGCTTAATCTTACAAATACCCCATCATAATGTTTGGCGTAGTACCCGTTTGGCGCAGTCGCTAAGATATTGGCTTCGGCGTCGCAGGTCGTGGGTTCGATTCTCACCCGGGACAATTATTTGTACGAACTACAAACACTTGTTCCGGATCTGGGCGTTTGTCCTTGTGAAATTTATGTGTGTAAAAGCCCTTTTAACACAAGATATTACTATCTTACAATGAGGGCAGCGTTTCTTTTTTAAATAATAAAAAGACTTCTATTTAAATATTTCAAACATATATCTACAAAATGCCCTTAGTGTCATTTTGTAGACATTTGTTTGAAATATACAATTCAGACAATTACGGCGTCCATGCCTGGAGATATAACTTGTCGTTGTATTTCTTATATTTAGAAAAGGAATTTAAACATTCTTAGGTAAAAACAATGCACTAAATATTATCTTTTGATGAAATTTTAATCTGGTCGCCCGATTTATATTGTTTACTTAGATAAATAAATAACATACATTTGAAAAATTGGCTTATTTATTCATAAACGTAGCACCATTAGTTGAGTATATAAATTAATCGCAAAGTTGTTTAAGTTCATTATACGACTGTTCAAAACTTAAATAAAAAGATTGGTTTTATTATAACGCCTGTTAAAAACTAAAAGCAAGTTCTCGATTGAGAAAATATGCTATAGTTGTAACTCAAACAGCTTATCCATAAAGATTTGTGAAATTTTAAACAAACTTGAATGTTTTCTAAAAAACTTTCGAGTATCTAAGTAAAGTTTTTTACCTTTTAAACTATTTTTGATATTTTTTTTAAATTACTTCGGATACCTTTCCTACGGCCTGCTGAGTATATTTAATAGAGCTCCCTTAAGTTAGAGCTTTGGGACTGTGGGTAATAAAATAAGCACAACACCAAAACAAACCTGAAATAATAATAAAATTTGATCTATAATAATAAATCAATCACAAAGCTTGCATTTTAATTAAGTCATCAAGTCCCCCTCAGAGTCGGTAAAGTGTACATATTTGTGAAGGAATACAATTTTAAAACTGTAAGGATTTTTAAAATTGTATTCATTCAAAATTTAAAAAAAAAGAAAGGATTGTGATCTTAAAAATAGTAGTACTAGTTCTCTGCCCAGGAATCTTCCCGATGTTTTTTCGCTCAACAATTCTGGCCAGTATATTTTTTTTATTGATGCTTTGATTTTTATGATAAATTCACAATAAATATCAGCATATGCCATGTTTTTCGATCACTTCAATGGTAAGCTAGTTTGCAAAGTCTATTATCGACAAAAGTTCACAATAAAGCCATTTATTCTATTGCAAAGCACTTATGTACAACCGTTGCCTGTATGAAGGGCAACGATTCTAGAGAATTGGCATGAAGATATCATAATCACATTTTTGGGTGCATTGCAAAGCTGAGCTTTGAACTAGTCAGTCTCAATTGTAAGTTCAGAATTTGGTCTTTGACTTAGATAGGTTTACGCTCCTAATAATCCAAAAAAAAAAAAACTTAATTATAGTCCACATTTATATAGAATTCCACGCGTTGAAAACAACCGCGAAATCACGCGTTTTGTATAATCCCACCCGATCAATTTCGGATATAGCGGCCAATATCCGAAAGATCAACCAATTGATGAACGATAATTTGCTGCATTTGCCACCAAAGAGTTGAAATAATTTTCGGTAAATGTCTGAGGATATGGTCACGATGTATGATTCCCGTATTTGATCTATTTACGAAACTAGTCACCAATTGTACGATGTTATGAGTCCAGAGTTTCTGGACAAGTGAACTTGCGAAAAGGGGGTAGATTGCCCACAAATAGCGCGAATTAGACTTGTGGTTCTTTGGCGTCGTCGCTTGTTGCCTATAGAGCGAGAAGGCCATGTGTGTAGTGAACCCTGATGAACGCCCACTCTTAGAGTTCCAAGAAAAAAACGGTTTGACAAGAAGGTCTATATGGTGTGAACCAACACATCTAGTACTACCATTACTACAATCTAGTTATCTATAGCCTTAAGTTTAGGCAATTGTGCCAATTTTTGTCAAAGGACATGAAAAAAGGTCTACCAGTTTGTAGGGAACGATGACGTGTGAAACCTTTATGTTCAAAACATGTTTTATTGTTAATTGCAAAATTAATAGTTTAACATAATTTAAGTTTGTTCTCAATTTATTTATCTAGCGAGGCGAGCAAACTAGGATTTTTTTTTACCAAAGGTATGAATAATTTATATAAATAAAAGACAGTTATAGTTTATTTACAAATTTTATTAACATTTCTAAACGCTATATTAATCTATCAGTTCGTTATAAAGCTATTGTATGAATGTTCTAATCAAAGTAGAATCAAACAAATTTTGCCAAAACGTAATAAGCGATATGTTAATTCCGCTAACGACATATAATTACTTTTTCCGTCAAGTAATTACTTTTTCCAAGTTTCGAATGGAATTAATCTTAGCCTAATCATTAATCGTTACTGAGCATCACAATTTAATTATAGTCGACTGTCGCTATGTACAAAGCTGTTATTATGACTCAATATTAATTATCAGTGGTAGAATTATGTTCGTATATCGCTATGGTAACATACACTTTAGATTAGTCAAACTTAAGACGGGTCAATAACAATGTTGTTATCAAAAGTAGTTTTCGTATATATCTAAGAAAAGAATGAAACTGCTATTCAAGTCAGCACAGCAGGGCAAAATATCAATACAGAAATAAGGAACAGGAACTTTAGAATAGGATCCATCCAAAGAAAATTAAAAGCGCAAAATACATCCGTCACCAGAATACAAAAAGGATAAAAGGAGCTAAAGAAAGAAAAACAAGACAACTGAAAGATGAGAAGAGAAGACAAGACAGACGCTAATTCTAGTATAAATTGATTACAGTCGTTGTACCTAATCATTTACCAAAGTTCAAAAGCATATAGTTTATATCTGATATGGTTATTACATCCAACCAGCCAGTTATTAGTGTAATTCAAATACACAAACTCATTTTCAATATTTGTATCATTAATCAACATTCAAACAAAAAAACACCACTATACTATTCTACTATTGGAATTATTTTCACAGTTAAATCGAAATATATAATATTTTTTATCTCGAATGCAGACATTTCATTCCTCTTAGACATTGATTGTAATTATTATACATTATAAGATTGCAAGTTTATTAAACTAAGATTTAATCGTTACCTTGTACAAGTCAAGGTCATATTTTTACTATACAAACCCTCCCTTTTTCCCTTTAGGGAAATTCCGTCTGATAATAAATAAATAAAAATTGAAAAGCGACATTCGGTTTGATGGAGCGTTTGAAGACCGCATATGAATGTTTTATGAACTCGAATGTGGAAACGTTAGATCGTGGACTGAAATATAAATAAACTGAAACCGCTCTCGTGTCATGCAAATTCAGGTAATAATTAAATCGAAATAGTTCAAGAGGTAAAAACGAAGTTTAAAAAGAACGTTAAGGTACGGAATACCATCAAAATGAAAGGAAAGAAAAGAAAGAAAGGTAATCAATAAACAAAAAAAATATAGAACGGAAATAAAGAATAAAAACAAAAAAGAGTCGGATAAACGAGAGTGAATGTCAATCGTGCCTTAATTACAACATTAAGTAATTAATTTGATTACAGTAAGCGAAGTTGAAACTTAAGTAAAGTAAAAAGTTTGCTTTCGCCTAAGCAAAGAAGTTATAGCGAGAGAGGGAAGGTAATAAAATTTATAAAGGCTTACGAACATAGAAATCTAAAGTCAATAGTAACAACATAGTTATTAACCCCCTAAAGTTTTTTGGATTGAGTCAATTTCACGCCGTTAAAGGCCGGAGTTGCCGCAGTACTCGCCGATGCGATCCGAGATGCATTCGAATATGTCGAAGGACACGTCGCAATTGCGTCCGTTATCTGTAATAGTAATAGTAATGACATGTATTATGTAATTTCAATAAATAAAAATGAGATGCATTTGGTAATCCTATTACAATATAAAGTAATTAAAAATATTATAAATCAAACGCTTATAAATTCCACATACGAACGGTAAACTTCAAACAATAAACGACCCTTAACAGAAATATTATTTATTTTAATATAGTTTTAATGAAATATTTCGAATACTTGCACAGAAATCGACTTAAGGCAATCAACTCTGTAAGCTAGTGCTAACTCACCAGACACTTACGTAAAAAATTAACCTGTGTGGTTCGTAAACAATGTGTAGACTACACATATAAATATATAAACACGTGAAGATAAAGCATTACATTTACTGCATATTGCGCTCACGGAGGACGAAGAAACTTGGCAGTTTTAGTATATATTAAGGAAATTTGCGGAATTCTAAAATTTTGATTCATGAAATCATATATGTCACAGTCAAAACCTATATAATTCAGATAATAAAGAGCTAATACTCTTTGAAGGAAACCTCTTTTGGTCAATTTCGACCACAAGGCGATCAATAGTATTGATAAACACTTTTGATTGATACCAATAACGAGTAATCGATTCATTTTACATACGACTTCGTCCCATTTACCCCTTAGTAATCTAAATATACACAATTCCCATAAATCACATTAACACATTTAATCTTTTAGGTTAATTCGCTGTCAGAAATAAACGTTGAATACTTTTTTTGGCAATTATTATTTTTAAGTTACTTAATTAGGTATTATTTTTTATTTATTGATATATGATATGATTACAAAAATACAAAAGACAATTAATATAGCTTAATAAGAAGCCTGAAGCCAAGCTTGTCTTAGAATATTTTTGAGTTTGGTGAATGACTCATTGTGTATGTCAATCAGATCACTAACTTTTTTTATCGAGAAACACAAGCGTTGATCTGGGGAATTAGAGCCCAATACTGACTTTCAAAAGGGCGGCCAAAGGGGTAATTGGTACACGAAGAATTCTTTAAGGAACATGAAACTTGTAGTGAATTGGATAAAATTTTTAAATATTAATGATAAATCCAATAACTTTGTCAGATTTTCTAAGCAATAAATGAATTAAATAAAGTACATGACTCGATAACGTAATGATGGCAATATTTATCCCAAATCGACCCCATTTTCTATCAACATTTTTAAGCTATGTTTATATATTGCATTGCGGTTTTATCAGAATAACCGTTAGTAAGACTCGAAATCTGTGCTAGATAGGTGTTGACAACAGCAGAATGGCAAATTGAAACTCACGAACTAATAAAAAGTATAATGGCGTTTCTAATTCCAAATGTCTTAATACACCATATCCAAAATAAAGTTGACAAAGACAAAAAGATAAATTGGCAGAAATGGAACGCATTGATCTTTTACTTTTATTATATAACCGATGTTTCTCGCAGTTTCACTCGCATGGATTTTGATTTTGGATCAAAAACCATAGTAATCCCATTACTTGTTGGTATGTGATAGAAGGACTAGACTAACAAACATACTTTCAGGTTTATGGTATTAGGTCAGGTTTATGGTATTAGGTTTAGGTTAGGTATTGAAATCAGCGTTTTGTCGAACTGGCCGCTTACTATAAATCTAAAATATCTGGCGTTTAATTCGGAATTCTAAATTCAAATTTATTTTAAATTTGTCTTGTGTATTTTTGTTTTGAATTAAGTGATTCACTCGTTTTTGTACCATTTGATTTTACTTTCACAAAAAGGGAAAACTTAAAATATCGCGTCATTTACTAGTTTTTCGTAAATATTTCTATATTGTATAACATAGTCTTTTTATTGTAACGTTTATACTTTAACAAATTACGTCTTTCATATCGATAATGTAAATAATTAACGTTTTCTTTTATTTAATTTTATGCATTTATCGAAAATATTACATTAGAATATCAATAACAAATAGCACAATAGAAATAAGCTCGATGCAGTTCCGCAGAACATAAAATAACTTTCCATCGTGCGTGCAATAGGCTATAGGCTATAAAGCTTTCTCCTCATGTATTAATATACTTAAATATAACAAGATATAGCGATAAAACAAATAGTTCAGCAAATCGCTGCTCTCTAAAAGCACATGAGGCCACTAAGCACCCGACTTGGTCGTCTTATCATTTATGGGAAAAATCAAAGAAATACAAACCCATTGGCATTGCTCTTGAGAACTTATCGTGGTTCCTCATGAGGCATCCGCGTGACGCTTCAAGGACAGCCATGAAATATCCACGTTCGTTGACCCCGTCCGAGTACAAGCCCACGAGGCCTTCCAGGGTTGGGAACCCGTATCCGTCCACCTGTGGTATAAGCAAAATTCAATTCAATAAAGATATAGTAATTTAATCAATAGACAAGCAGTCGAATTATCTTTAGATTGGAATACAAACATAGCTGCTTAATTAAGCAAGTGTTTATTTGCTTTTGCTAATGAAGGAACTCTGATTCGGATTTAGATTCAAATATATGCAGAATATCGTGTTTTGTTATAAATCCCGAAATTCTTTTAAACCACAGATAGATTCACAAACTTTTTTCGTAGAACACTATCAAAATTTTACTAGTTTCCGTCAACTGCCGCTACATTTCTACCATATTCCCAAAACTCGTCAAAATATGTGAAAATTTGATCTAACCACACCCTCACCGGGTCTCTCGTGGACCCTGGGGGGTTTACGAGGACTTTGGAAATCTCTACTTTAAACCATCGCAATTATGCATAGTACTTGCGAGATGGTAGCCAAACTTCACCGAAATTACCAGTCAACAGTCACCGAAATTATAATACAAAAAGTGAATAAATATCCATAGATAGGAATTTAGTCTTATTATTTGGATTAAGCAAAACTTATATACACGAAGAACAATAATGTACAATAAGACAATCTAATATAATTGAGCTATGATGTGCTAAACAAAATATAAACATGATTTAAGCCGAGGTCCCTCCATCTTACAGACAAGAAAATATTAATCCTACCACAACTGACTAATGGGCCTCACATAAAACTTATAACACAGAAGGTCAATCAATTTAATGACAAAACACATGGGTTGTAACTAATATAATAAATTTATTTCAGTACCGCACCGATCGATCTAAATAAACATCTGCTCGTCGTGGAAAACGAAATCAATTTAAAACAGCATTGAACAACCGAGGATCTAGAGCCAATTAGAGGGACTCGGGTTAACAATAAGAATAAGTCAACTTTATAGCCCTGCGTCAGTACACGGGGAGTTTTTAATGTTCGTTTATTAAAACGACGAGGCCGAAACGTTCTTCGCCCGATCGTTTCGACTCGAAATGCCCCATTTCAATATAAGAATTAATAACACCAACACAAGGCACTTTTATGACAGCGATATTTATATTCCAGACATCTTTTCGATCGCCTTCAATGGACGAATTTCATTCTCAGGTTTATGACTTAACCTACATGTTTTATAGTTAACAAATTGGAGCAATCAAGTCGTGACAGCACCATAAAGCATTAAAGTTCGCATGATTTTTTTAGTAGAAAAAGAGATATAGGCGGCTTCGAGTACGGTAGTGTAATATTAACCTTCATGTGAATGAAAAAGAATCCAATATCGTATTTCTGTAACATTCACTGGTCATCTCAAGCCTATTTTGACCATTTTGGTGAAGGCCTCCTACATCTTTCTTCACTTCACTATGTCTTCGGCAGTCTGCGTCCAGTTTTTGCCCGTTATCCTCTCGATATCATCTATCCACCATTTATGCCCTACCAACTTATACATATTATATAACTAACCTAAACTAACCATGCACCGAGAGTCAAATTTCCGCACTATGTGACTTGTCCAATGCCATTTCAATTTAGCCACTCGCTTGGCAATATTTGATACTTTGCTTTATTTCTTAACCATTTCTTGGTTTTCTGTTCAAATTAATTCTACCAAGTTACATACCATTTGAATAATTATTTGTTTCTAAAGGATCTTCTTAGTTGTCACCCATGTTTCGGCTTCGTATGTGAGAACTAACAAGATGCAATATATGTACGTGCATAAAAACATTTGATAAAGTTCATTTTGAAAGCGCACTGGTATGTACGTGCACTAAGAGAGTCGGTAAGGTTCATTCTGAAAGCAAAGTTCACCTTTATGAAAGCAGCCCATCCTAGAACAAAGAACATTCAACTCACTACGTCGAAGTTCCTACAGACGTAGCTTTGCTTAATTAGCGAATTGAACGCCGGATTAATGATTTGAAAAAAGAAATCGAGCTGTAAAATGTTTATAGCTGTAGACTTCACGAGCGTTTCCCTTAATGAGGCGGTTGACGAGACTAGTCTAATCCAGCCTAAACGACATCCATTGTGAACTTGTACTCGTTACGAAAGAAAGGAACTTTCTTTCAAAACAGTCAGCAATTAATTTGAACATAACAATCAAAAAAAGACTCCATAGCCCTTTATGAAAAAAAAAACGATGCCCTCTTTCTATAATACTAATGTATTGTGTTATAAGGGCATTTTATATACGTAGATAAATTTAAATTTGTAGACCCAGATCTGGAGGAATTATCTAGTTTATCCGAATGCATGTCCCAGTTATTGAATCCACGACCCGTGAAGCCGAAATCAATACATTAGCAAGTGCGCCAAAAAATTTATAAGGCATATCAGAAATTGAATAAGTATTGTTTTTATTCAATATTTATATTTAAACTTTAAAACAACCTTTAAATAGGTTCCAGGACAACAAAACGGCATAGATATTTAGAGTATGGCCGGAACGACAGATATAACTTGTGTCTACACAAACATTTATGGACTATAATATATATCCAGTGCAGTTGGCAGAACCCTTTAAGGTAAGCCGCTATGTCTGAAATCGGCCAGGAGAGATATTTTCTAATTATTACATCATAACAAAACTCTTATATCATATAATTATGTTACAGCCCTGCTCAAATTAACCGAAACCACAAAACCGCATTGCCTCGACATAAGTCTTATATAATAGTGAGAATCATACAATTGAATGTCTAACTATAAAATAACTAATTTGTATAATATCTAACTAATTTTCTATAACATATTAAGAAACCTTTTTTTTTGTAATAGTGTTTATAAAACTTGAAGCTATAACACGTAAATATACAAAAGCAACTATCGTATTAGAATAACAATTGTAAAAAAAAACTGATAATAGTTACCGTGAATAATTATTAAGTCAGTAATAGAACTTACCGCTTTCACCTTCCGGTAAACGCACTGCAGCAGACACTGGAAATGACAAAAAACATTAATTACGTATGCTGCGTTTTTTCATGATCTCAATATGGACCCACTTAACATATTTTGAGCCGTGGTAGCTCAGTGTCCGGGCGCTCGCTTTTAATTCAATATATACTCGAGCAACCTGAGTTCAAATCCCG
>DWHQ01000605.1:0-13237 GCA_018247955.1 Eurytides marcellus marcellus | reverse complement strand
TCCTGGTAGTCCGATACCGGGAGCGCCAGCCGCCTGGAATCCGCCTCCCGGCATGGAACAGCACATACCGGTCCTATTCTTAGACTTGAACGGTATGCTTTAACATTGTTTCTTAATTTTGATACTCTATTCCAGAAATGAAATCATTTTTACATGTATATATTGAGAATAGTAATTAAATTTTTTTGTAAAATGTATTAAACGACTTCATATAAATCCTACTTGAGATATACCGTTTACAACAAAAATACGCATAAATAGGGAGAGAACACAAAAAATACTCGTCAAATTTCACTATAATATGTGGGACCACACGACAAGCACCAGCTTTCAAATACAATAAGAATTATCAAAATCGGTACACCCAGTAAAAAGTTATGAGGAAACACACATAAAAAAAATACAATCGAATTGAGAACCTCCGCCTTTTTTGAAGTCTGTTAAAAAGTAAAACTTAATATATCTTGAGCTTAATGATCGAAATTCGGCTGAGTTCTATTTTTTAATTTTTTCAAATAGCTTTTTATTCATTGCCCGATAGGACTGATAACCGACACGATCGGTGAGAGATCAGGCGCAGAGGCGGTGACATTAAACTGACCTCTTAATGACTACTTCTCCAAGCCACCGCTAGATTGCGTTGACATGAAGCCGAGACCGACTGTTTACATGCCATCCGACGCATGGATCATCTTTCTTTTCAGGCAATCGGGTGATCAGCCCGTAATGCCCCTCCGCGGGATTCGAACCCACAACCTCCGATTCGTAAAGCGCGGGCCTATACTACTAGGCCACGGAGGCAGTTACACATATACATAAGAATCTAAAGTCTACTTGTCGCCGACAGCGGACGACCTGAGCACGCACCCGTCGGGGGAGGAGGTGACGGTCGCGGGGCTGCACTCCATCCTGCCCAAGGAGCACGGGAACCGCTTCTACGAGCTGCAGATCCTGCACCACCACGACAAGGACGTCGCCGCGCTCGCCTCCTGGGACTCCTCCATCCACGACTCGCAGTACCTCAACAGGAGCACAGAGCGTGAGTCCCGATCCCGACATCTGTTTCAAGCGATCGCTGCGATCCGCCTATGGACATTTGCAACATCACTAAACTAGAAAATGCTTTGCCGGCTTTTAAGGGGGGAGTTATTGAAAGAGGGAGGAAGGAGGAGAGAAAGAGCGAGAAGGGGATGGAGGCACAGGTAAGAAGGGGAGTTGGAAAGAGAAAACCACCGGCCACCTCACTCATCGGAAGAAAAGCGGAAGCATAAACACTTCCGCTTGACGCCGATTTTCTGTGAGGTCGGGGTACTTATCCAGTTCGAGCCGGCCCATTCGGCAGCGGGAACAGCTGTATGGCTTTACCACCGTAAAGCAACACATCACAAGAACCACATCTTAAACTTTACCGATATTCGTCCCAGATTTTACCCCATTAGTTTTCAAAATTCGTTCAATTTATACAAATGAAACACACAATGTCTCCTTACAGCGAACGAACGCGTGTACCTGATATTGAAGACGACGGTGAGACTATCGCACCCCGCCCCCATGGATCTCATTCTTAGGAAACGGCTAGCGTTGAACATTTACAAACGCCAGAGCCTCACGGACAGGATACGCAAGAAAATTGTGAGGTTAGTTCACATTTAAGTCATTTTCCTGCGTTTTGCTTTTCAAATTAAAGTTATATTGCGTGGTAGTAGTATCGCACTAGACGCAAAGAGTACATCCCTTATACAATTATGCAACGATGGATGATGAACGATGCTTTTTCCTCAGGATCGATCAGCTGACCCAGACGGGAGTGACCTACGAGGTGGTGTCGAATATCCCGAAGGCGTCCGAGGAATTGGAGGAGCGCGAGAGTCTGGCGCAAATCGCCGCTACCGGGGAGGAGGCCAGCGCTGCTGATGGGGAGACATACATAGGTCACTATTTAAATTCTTCTTTTAATTGCATTGGAGTCTTATTTATATTTAAATATAAGTACGCAGGGATTTTTTTTAATGGAGTAGACTAACAAACGAGCAAGCAGCTCACCTGATGGTAAATGATTACCGCCGCCCATGGACATTTGCAACATTACAGAACTTGCAAATAAGTTGCCAGCCTTTAACGGGGGATTTTTGAAAGAGGGTGAAAGGAGAAGTGAGGGGAAGGGAAGGAGGACTGAGAGTGAGGGATTAGGAGAGGGTAAGTAGGAGGGTGAGGGAAGAAGGGGATGGAGACAGAGGTGGGTAGGGAAAAAGGGAGGGAGATGTGGCACTGGCCACCTTCCCCGCCGGACGAAATGCGGAAGCACAAACACTTCCACTTTACGACGTTTTTCTGTGAGGTTGTGGCACTGATCCGGTTCGAGCCGGCCCATTCAGAAGCGGGAGCAGCTGCGTGGCTTCTCCGCCGTATTGAATATTAACCGTAATAAAATTATTAACGTGTCTTCCCCCCGCCCCCTCAGAGAAGTACACGCGCGGCGTGAGCGCCGTGGAGAGCATCCTGTCGCTGGACCGGCTGCGCCAGAGCGTGGCCGTGCGCGAGCTGGAGCAGGCTCGTGGCCAGCCTGTCGCCATGCGCAAGACCGCCTCCGTGCCCAATTTCTCGCAGGTACAGCGCCCACGCACACGCCCACTCACACACAATGCCCACCATTCCATTCCCACTCTTGCTAACTCGCATGCCCACACCGCACGTGCTGCGTGCGCCATTGACGAGTACGCAGCACGTGACGGTTGGACTGCGTATGAAAGTTACATTAACACGTAACATTTATCTAATATTAGTCACTAAATAAGATTATACTTAATATTGGTTTGGTGTAATTATAAACGTTAGAACGCCAAATATTATAAAACATATCAGTTAAATTTACAGCAAGTTCGATTGGATTAATGTTGCAATGAATCCGTATTGAAGACGCGTTTAACGTCCGTACGATTTTAGTGATTATCATTCATCTCGTTTATACATGGTGAACATTTAATCACTTGTTACATAATTATTTAAGTATTCTCAAGTTGGGAGTAATGAAAGAAAAATATTACATACACCACTAATTCTAAACGTGATGGTTTGGTGTTGATATTGTTAATTTTGTAATTGTTGATGTGATTTTTTATTTAAAATCCTGTACTTACGTTTACTTTTCCGTTGCCACGATATCTCTTTTACGTTGTTGTCATCACCCATTATTACAGAGTGATAAAATCGAACACAATTCGCAGCTTTAGCGTATCCGTATTACGTTCTATATTCGTTTGAACGGACACGGCTATGTATTGGTTGATGAAGAGAGACCGTAGATGACTAAATTCCCAAAAATATACTCCAGAAAAAGAAAACCAAAGCCCCCCATTCCTCAGCAGATGTCAAAGCCCCATTCGACCCGTGTTTCGGCTATTTCAGTTAGTTCGCCGTACATTCCCTTGGCTCCTGAGGGACGCAAGCCCCGAGGGCGAGAGGCCACCGGGCGATGCGTGTCCCGTTAGTATTGACATCTGCGGAGGCGATGTAAGTCTGAATAAATCATTTTTATGTATGTATCTTCATCGATCAATGTGGCATAAGCTGTTGGATAACACACGCGCTGCAGTTTCTATGTGCGATCGTGTCGCCGCCGCTCTTTCTTGGCAGTCAGTTGGAAAAGGGGGCTATCTTGACTTGCATAATTATAAGAGAGGGGATGGGGGCTTATTCTGAATTAATTTTTAAACAAAATTTGATTTTTAATAGAATTACTTGGATAATATCGCAATTGTTAACAGACTGCTTTGAATTTGCGGCTTTTGCACTGTGGCAACACTTACCACCACGCTGTTTTATCACATATTTTAAGACCGCCGAATGATGTTTCGACCGTCGAAACGCTTTCGTTTAAAATACCTCCGTCACTAACCCCGCCTTTGCAAAAGAAATTTCATTGTCTTAGTTCGTTGCACACGATTTGTTTAACATTGTGTCGCAAGTCATGTTTCTCTGCAATTTTTTATGTTCGCTGCACCGGATACTCCGATTACCATATTATCAGAAACAAAAAAGTATATTGTGAATCTTAGATGTATTTTTATATTTCCTTGGTGTACGATATAACTGTATGTTTGTTCTAAATTCCTTTACTATATTTTGTTCCAAAATTTGCAATTTGATCCCTATACTTGGTAAATATTAAAAAAATATATATCCGATTACTATTGCACCATATTTCCCTTTTGATTTTAACTCTTTGTACCGATGACAACTTGTATTTCCGCGTAACCTGTGACTGTCAAAGCTTTCGTCCACCCCAACAAAGTAAGCGCAAATGACGCACTTATATTTAATTTTTTTTAATGTAAGTGTATTTGTTTCCTCTTTTGCCGCAACGCCTGAATTAAATTAAATAAGATTTGTAATCAATATACCTTTTATACACGACATGTTCAGTGTCCAAAAGTCGATATTAAAAGAGATTAGAAAAAGTACATTATTTTCTAAAAGTTATTTTGTGCTTAGTGAAATTGCCTTTACGAAAATGAACATGAATATCATTTTGAGTCTTTAATGAAGTGGCCCAATGAGTTCGCATTAGCCGTGGTTTAACGACTCTCAACGGGGAATGAGTCTACTTCTATATATATAAATATATACAAGAGGAAAGGCCGCGGGCAAAAGCTAGTCGTCGAGGATCAGTGTACGCTTGCTAACTTATGTGTTCGGTGCACGCCGCGCAGCTGACGCAGGCGCCGGAGTGCGGTGCCAAGGCCGGCAGCAACGTGAGTGCGACGCATGGCCCCATGTACCACCACTCGCTCCCATCGCCACCCATTCGCAGCCACGATCTGCAGATAGCACGTGTAGCGCCCTATTAAACTCCGTTCCGCAGCAAATACTCTTTAAAACTGTCTCTCAGCACGTTATAGCAACTGCATGCTCACATGCAAATGTATGAATCGAAAGTTCTACACATACGCTTACATACCAATGTATGTATGGGGATGTATAAAACTCACATGCAAATGTATGGTTCAGAGATCTACACATACGCTTACATACAAATGTATGTGTGGGAATGTATAAAACTTACACATGTACACTTTTTGCCGGTGCTATAGACTATTCAATTATTCTTTGTCAATAGCCTTTCTAAAACTTAAAAAAAATGGTATTAATATTTTTCTCATCGATTTTGTGGTGGTTTAAAAATCTTTGCCTAGACTTTTCACTTTCTTCCAATTTTCTGTTAGGAAATTTTAAATATCAGGAAACAATAGAGCGTTAATATGTCGCTACACTGTTTATCGATGTAGGGGAATCGAAAATAGAGTTCGATTTGCAAGCTTATTGGTGTAAGGCTTTGTGTCCGTGACTCGACAGATGCAAGTGAATGTTGTGGTGTAAAGTTGCATGAAGGAACATGTAGATGTCGTAGATTATACATATGTACATTATTGTGACTCATTTCAGGAATCAACCAGTATCATATGCGAGCGACGTAACATTTTATATCGATCCATCAGTAGCTTAGACTTGATTTGGAACCAATCATTGAAGAAACGTTTAATTTTATAGCTATTATCTTGTGTAGTCTAAAATCGACGTAATGCTACAATTACTATCATGTTTGTTACAATTACTTGTCGATTGATTGGTAATAACATAGTGCATTAGTACAAGTCGAATTATTTAAAGACTTGGTTATAGTCAATTTTGTACTGCGTTTTGCTTGTTACGTGTATGGATTACATAAATTAGTTTGATGTCAAAATAGTATAATGAAATATTTTATCGTTTTAAATTATATAGGAAAGCGAGAGAATAGAAATATTAAGAAATGTAAATTAAACATTTTGAATCTTCTTTATTTCTGTGGTATATTTATCTTTCTATGCAATATAAAATATATATCACCCTATTGACCTAACTTCAAATCTTTCCCGTTCTTCAAAAGGGTAACGGTGATTATGACTCGAAATGAGTAATAGCTACAAACACCTCTGTAATCACAAACGCCCCGCACGGTGCGCAGTGATTTCTTTCACAAGAGTGCACCCTTCCGGCGCTATGCGGTCACCGCCACCACTGTACATACCCAACCGACAGATGGTCATACGGTCTCTCACTGTTCCGCACGTCGCACGTTCTCTTAAAGTGGTATACGGTGACACGATCTCGTGCGCAGATCATGCGGCTAGACTCGTCGTTCGAGTCGCTGAGCGGCCTCGGCGGTGCTCGGTCGGGCAGCGTCGCGGATCTGGCGGACGAGGCGCCGCGCCGCGCCCACCGCCACTCCTACGCCGCGCCGTCTCACTGCGACGCGGACCCCTGCACGCCGCCGAAGCCCTTCGGACTGGGTGAGTTGGAAGCCTGCAGAAAGTAATCTAGCCTAGGATAACTCTTGACTGCAATGAAACCTAATTTAGGATTCTAGGTATAATCTAGGATTCTTCTCGACTGAGCTGAGACTTTACGGAAAGAGCTAAGGATAACTTCTGACTGAGTTCAGACCCTACGGAAAGATCCTAACGTAGGATACCTCTTGACTGCAATGAAACCTAATCTAGGATTCTAGGTATAATCTAGGATTCTTCCCGACTGAGCTGAGACTTTTCGAAAAGAGCTAAGGATACCTCCTGACTGAGTTCAGACCCTACGGAAAGAACGTAAGCTAGGATACATCTTGACTGCAATGAAACTAGGTATAATCTAGGATTCTTCCCGACAGAGCTGAGACTTTACGGAAAGAGCTAAGGATACCTCCTGACTGAGTTCAGATCCTACGGAAAGAATCTAACTTAGGATACCTCTTGACTGCAATGAAACTAGGTATAATCTAGGATGCTTCCCGACTGAGCTGAGACTTTACGGAAAGACCTAAGGATAAGTTTAGACTGAGTTCAGACCCTACGGAAAGAACCTGACCTAGGAGACTTCTTGACTGCAATGAAACTAGGTATATTCTAGGATACTTCCCGACTGAGCTGTGACTTTACGGAAAGAGCTATGGATACCTCCTGACTGGATTCAGACCCTACGGAAACAACCTAATCTAGAACTTCTTCTAGTAAGGAGTTGAGTGGAGACTCTTCGCAAAGAATATAATCTAGGATTCCCTCCAACTGACCTAAGACTTTAAAGAAAAAACCTAATGTAGGATACTTCTTGACTGAGTTTTGAGCCAACAGATACAACCTATTTTAACATACCTCCTACCATAGATGCAGAATAAGATCAAACGGAGAGTACCTAATCTAGAATTCCTCCCGACAGAGTTGAGATCATACAGAATTCATATTATATAGGATTCATCGTGACTGCTAGTTCCGATGACCAACTGCCTAACTGACTTGCTATTTAGTTGTAACTGCGGCTCGGAAGCACAGTACCACCAACCTTCGACCAATTTAACTCAGCGTGAGTTTAGATCTGATTCAGAAGGACTTACATATAGGAATAACCCTAGATTTCGTCGTCATTTACAGACGCGGAGGTATCTTGTCTAGTGTAAAATAGTTACTTTTGAAATTGTAATTTGTCACACCGACCGATTACTTTAACCAGAAATCCAACTTTTTTATGACTTTCGTCGACTTTTCGTCTGCCGACCGAATAATAATAAGAACGACTGATAATCTAATAAAAATTTAGTTATATGTATGTATTATTCTGACGGAAAAAGTTTCTTTCGATTGTCAGACTAACGTACTTACATTTTTTATACACTAGGTCTGAAGGTGCAAGTTAGTGTCATGTTCTACTTCTTACTGATTATAAACTTGACCGTGACCGTGACCGTTGACCTCACGACCGTGAACACTCATAACAGTGCTCTGTGGACTAAGAAAATGACCTTACAAAAAACCGTATCATTATTTAGCTTACTCTCGTGTTTGTACCAAATATTCCTTATAAAAAGAATTATTTAGAGATTTAACAAGAATGTGCAAATACTACATATAAACATTAGTAGAAATTGTTGTTATAATATCTAGATGTGAACCTAATCTTTTTTTACAGTGTAAAAACACATTCGGCACTCCTATTTTCCCACATTTTGTCTTTTTTCAACTATCAAACATTTCACACTTTTCCTTAATCATGCACATTTTAACATTATCAATGACATAATACTTATGCGCTCCTTGCATATCAACCCTGTTAGAGATAGTTACAAGATCTAACAAACTGCCAATATGTATGTATCAACATAGATTACTAGTAGCACATAGTAGAACTAAAGTTTATTTAGCAGTTGTATAAATTATAATCTTCAAAGAATGCACGAAAGAAGTTATATATATCTATATCATAGTTAAGTAGTTATCAATTTCGAATCGCATTATATTAATATGACACAAGTTTAACGAATAACCAACTGCCATCTGACTCAACAACATATTTTCTATTTCGATATATTACAAGGACACCTTTCACTCCATATACTCATACATTAGGATTCACGTCTCTCTCCCCTACTTGCTTTGTGGCAATGCTATGGCTCTTCTCTCCCTCCTCTTCTATCTTTTTCTCATTCCTTCTCTTAATCTTTTCTTAAGTGTTAAAATTTATTTATTAATAATGAAGTAAATGTTTTGAATTATTTTCCTGAAACCAATTGGCTATAACTCTGTGGGAAATTTCAATTTGGATAGATCTTGAAAAGCGATCGATTACGCGAAACGCTAATTGTACAATAAATACTTTTCAAGAGTAATTTCTATCCAAATGAATATTCCACAGAGTGAAAAAAAAAATAGAGCCGTCATCTGATCCCGGCTTGGACTAACGTTGTGTTTTTTTTTCTGTATCTCAACCCTCGCTACCTTCAGGCTCGTTTTTATCAGGTAAAAGGAACAATAAAACGTATTGATTCGGAATGGCAACTGTATGGCGAAATTATTAGACGAATATTAAATTTATTGCAAAATGAATAATGAGAAAGTTATAGACATGTTGTGATGACGTCACACATTTGAAAACTTGTTTCTATTGTGTCCGTTATGAATTGGCTGTTAATTGGAATCTGAACGCTCTATTGGCTGTTATAATTTTTCTAAAATGTATTGGTATGATTTTTATGTGATAGCTGAGTATTCAATCACACCAGTTAGTTGGAAATTTTGTTTGTCTAAATTGAGCACTCGAAGGGAAATTAGACCTTAACGCTGAGCCTATTAGAATGTAAATATTATTCGGCGAGCTTTAGGCGTCGAGCAAGCTTCTGTTGTTGTGTTTATATACGGAATATTTTTTGTTTTGCGTGTTTGTTTCATTTGCATGGACCGAGCATGACCTGTGAATACTTCCCTATCCCTCCCTCCACTTGTTATTTTATTCGCTGTCGACCACCAGCGAAGTGCTTGGAATAACTATGGATAACTTTGCTTAGATAATACTCTTATAGTGTAAAAAGAAACAAAGATAAGTTCTAATACAACCATAAGATAATACTTTGTGATGGTTGATAAATCTCTATGTGACGAAAAAACTTAAGAAGCAGTCCTTGTAAGAGTAGATGGTATCGTAGATAGATCGATGATGTGGAAATAAATTGTATGTGTGTATTAGAAGATGTGCATGTGATCGTAGTGGAACGTAATATTCAACTCGATTTACAAGTGATGTGAATAGAATTGTAATCCACGCATGCACTATAGTGTGTAAGCAGAGACCTTGATGGTAATTTTTTTGTGTTGTGTACTAAGAATATAATATTGTATTGAAGCAATCATTGAAATTAATTGTACACTATTTGCAAACAATAAACTTTCACTATTTTTCTTAAAAGATATTCCCCTTAACATTTTGATCGATTTCGTTAAATTGTGAACTTACTGTTAGGAATATTTTTATCACGTCATTTCACTTGTGATGCGAAAGGTTTTTTTTTACAAACTAACAATAGCCCTTCCAGAGTTTGTCGCGTGGTGTGCTTGTATTTATAAGGTGATTAACATTTCTATTGCAGCTCGGCCAACGTTCCTAAACTTGAATTTGAACCTGAACTCACTGCGACTGCAGACGCCGAACAAGTGTACGTCCAGAAATTTAAGTCGTAGAAACGCTAGAATGGCTTGTTTCGACAATTTTGTTTCGTTCCGTCATGCTCAGTATAGTACTGAGTTGATTTTGTGCGTTAATTCTACTCTCACTCTGAATTTTACCGTATCTTACGAATGAAGGGTGATTTGTACTCTATTCCGACGATTTACGGTCTAATTTGTAGTGGATTTTAAGTTGATTGAAATATATCAAATTTTGTTTTCTAGTCTGGCAGAATTTAGTTTTTTGTTTTATTTGCTCAATACGACTCATTAGGAGTGTTATCTTTTTTTGGTGCGACATTAATGGCATGATATCGAAATCATTTCACAAAGCTAAAGTTGGATTGCAGATATTGACACCGATTATTCTGCTTTGAAATTATATTTATAATATTTCACACCCTGTGAATTTCTAGCTTTGAATGCAATCCGACATCAGCTTCTAGCATGAATTGGATCTTTTTCAAAATTATTTACATACTTTCTACTTTGTACCATTCGTACTTCTTCCAATATAAATAGATGTGTTATCATCAAAAACATCAGAGCACCGCATTTGGAGTGTTTATCAGTCATATTGGCACTTTCATTGCATTCCTTTGGAACGACTTATTATCTTCTATCTTATCTGTTTTGGATTTCCAATTAAATTTTTGGTAGCTCTATATTGTTTTTACTTATTTGAGTAGCCTTAATTAAAAGTCTTTTGTGAATTCTTCACAGTATGAACTTTTTTTAATTTTTGACATTCAGCTGTTATTATCACTCTTTTAGAACGACGTAACTTTTATTAGTGTGGGGTATTTTATATACAATATCTTCCTTTTCATCGTTCTGTTGCGGTGAAACGAAAGAGAAGTTCACGAGGGAAGGTACGATTTATGTTTATCGTTGCAGCGTCCCCAGCGAGTGGGAAGCTAGGTCTGCGTATGACCACCTTACACGAAGAGCCCGGAAGGAGGAACGACGAAGACTCCCATTCGGAGCCCGAGTCCGGGCCCACTGATGAGCTGTCGACGCCACGCTCCCACGTAAGACCCTTGCCGATAGCTAGAGATGGGATTATTTAGGAGTTACGAGAATCTAAGTTCAATTTTTTTAACTAAGTGGTAAGATTCCAAAGTCTGGCTGGGGTGGTAACGATGAATTGCGAGTTTTTTTACCAGGTGAACCTCTTGCTCGTTTGTCGGCCTTCTCCATAAAAAAATAGCAGTAGACTTCTTTGCAGAGTCAACTGTATTGTTATTTTGTTTTTGAGTGCTACCGTGTTCCGGTTACAAGAGCAGATGCGGCTAGCAAGCGGCTCACATGAAAGCTATCACTGCTGCCCATGGACATTCGTAACATCGAAGGACTTGCAAATGTGTTGCCATTAAGGGGGTGAGCCACCATCTACCTCACTCACCGAAAGGAAAGAGGAGAAATGGGGATGGTGAGACAAGAAAAGGAAGGAAAGAAGAAAGAGGAGGGAGAGGGGTGGATCACCGGCCACCTCACTCACCGGACGAAACGCGGAAGCACAAATACTTCCATTTCATGCTGATTTTTTGTGTGGTTTTGGTACTTATCCGGTTTTAGCCAGCCCATTCAAAGCATCGGGAGCCTCTGCATGGCTTTACCAAATACGTAAACTCAATTGAGGCTTTATGTTTCTTAATAATTCCTTTCGCCAGCGCACGCGGGGACGCGGTGCTCCGCGCGGATTCTTGCCGACCTCCAAGACCTTGGACTCCCTGCACGAGCTGGCCTGCGAACGCGCACCTAACAAGAACTCGCCATCTCTATCCTCCAGTGGCTACGGTAAGGAGTTGTAGCCTATTGTACGTTACGTAATAACAATAATAATATATAATAATATACCTTTTCAACTCTACAATTTTAATATTAAGCTTCTTCTTCCTTCTTCTTCTTGACTACATTATCGACACTTCTGTCGTTGCAGGCTCCCAGGCCGTGTCGTCCACCAACCTGAGCAACGACGACACACTGTCGATCCGCAGTATGTCCGTCGACGACACGCCCGACTTCGACCGAACGATGGACTACGCGCACTTCACCAGAACGAAATCCACGGTGCTCGGCCTCAAGAGCGAGATCACCGAGCTGCGTAACGACATCACCGAGCTAAAGAACGACATCGTCGAGTCCAAGAACGAACTGAACGACGCCTCGTTCGACAGGCCCAAGAACGAATCGAACGAGTCGTTCGACGCCCCCCAGGCGAAGACGCCGGTCCTCACGCCCGGATCCAGGAGTCGCATCAACCCGTTCCTGCGGGATTGCGAGAGTGCCTCTAATCAGTTGCACGAGGGTCAGTTAGTAGATCCCCTGGGTGCGATACCCGTGGAGACCCACCCAATATCGACCAGCCCCACGGCTAAGGTCGCGCCCGCCGATAATACCCAAGTAAATGGCGACACTTCACACGACACTACGTTCGGTAAGTCTAAAGTATTTTTTTTTTCTAATATTGTCTTTTAAAAAACCTAGTAAAGTAAGAAGATACTTTCGAATTAGTAATAAACGTTGTTTCTTTGTCAGTTGTTTCGGAAGGGTAGGATTTCCGGCGGGGAGGGGGGGTTCGATATATTGTGTGATTCTCATACACCCTATATGCAGCTAGGATACCATTCCCACTCTGCTTTGTTTGTCATTTAAGCCACTATAATATTCGTCGTTATATTTAACTTCACTAGATTATAAATGTGAATGGCGTTGGTTGGTTGCTATATTTTCATGCAATAGAACAATGGATTGGCATGGTTTTTAATTCTTTATACTTACAAATCGAAAAAATACATTAAAAATCTAAATTTTTCGAAGCACGGACTTAATAACTATTACTGCACAATATCGTAACAGTAGCAGTAGACTTCAGATAAATAGATCATTCCTCACCGCTGTATTATTGGCGCAGCCGAGACGGAAGCGGAAGCGGAGGTGGACGCGGAAGCGGGATCGACCAGCTCGGAGCCGTCGAGCCGCGACAACAGCGGGGAGGCCTCGTCCGTCGGCGACAGCGACTCTACGGGCCACGACGCCCCCGTCGCCACTCACCTGCCAGCCGGCAAGGTGAGATATGCTGCATCCGTTCTTGCATCACCCTGTATTATTCGGGGTCTATTTCGTCATTAATATATACTACAAGAGGTGTATTTTGGCTACATTATGCTATTCGAGGACTTCTTAGCGTTCAACTCAAGGAATCTATCTAAGCG
>DWHQ01000604.1:0-13237 GCA_018247955.1 Eurytides marcellus marcellus | reverse complement strand
CAATAAACGATTCCCATTTTTTAAATATCGGTATACGCTCCGTATAGCATATCGGTACGCGTGGCCTGACGGGGATTTCATTGTAAACGCGCGTGGCAGTCAACGTGTTGATATGATTACTACAGAAACATCCAATTGTGTACAGAATGAAAAAAGTATTTGTATACTTTTCTCAATCTTATATATGACATTGCATATGGCACATAGCATTGAATATTAAAAATATGCCAGGGATTGTACCTTAATCGCTTGATTGTGACATAACTTATCTCACTACAGTTTTTAACATTTACCTGGATAAACCATAGCATTCTTGATCGCCTGCGGATCTTTCCTCGACCATTTGAGTACTTCTTCATCCATTTTTCCGATCTTCGAGGGATTCATCGCCCATAGACATCCTGTTATTTTTATTACAATTAAATAAATGACCTCAAAATCACACCTTTCAATGAATAAATCTGAGATTGCATAAAAACATTACAATCTGTTGCTGCGTAAAAAAAGGGCACATTCACAAGCAAACTATCGAATTTATATCATTAATAAGATTAAGAATATATTAATGTGTACCTTTTCTCTGACTGCCGTTTGTTGAAGGCTTCTCGATTTTTTCGAAACATTTATTTAAACTAAGATTGTGTCGAACCGAATTTTTCCATCCACTCGGAGCCGTCTTGAAATACGGGAAATGTTGACTGTAACACAATTAAAACTATTATTTACGCCCACCTACGAGTACGTTCGTCTACGAAAATTACTAGAATAACTACGCACCACATAAAATTGTAAATCTCGGACACGGGCAGGCTTCCCGTTCGTGAGTTTTTTAGTGCCATCGCTATTAAACACGAATAAGAGTAAGCGGGTTTGGGGAATTCTCCAACGGTGGTTTTACTATTGGCGTTTACGAATTTCGCTTGGCTGGTGTCGACTTTAAACGATCCGCTGACAGCAGTCTTTATAATCTGCCTGTTGCCTAGCGACGAATTGTCTATTAGGATAGTCGCTTGGTTTTTGTTTCCGTTCGCTAGAATTGTCCTAGATTGCTGGGCGTCGAGTATGTGTATATTGCCCGATATTATTGTCTTCGTTCCTATCTGGTGTGCCACCTTCTGACTGGTGTTCAATATGGAGCAGTTCTTGTTGTTCAACTTGATCACTTCCGGTTGGGAGGTTTTGATGCGAACAGTCGGCGTTGTGTTTGATTGTATCGCTTTGGTTTTATTCGAGTCCACATCCAAGTCTTTGAGCAAATCCTTGACGACGTTCTTGTCTTGCTTTCGTACGTATATCAACATTTGTGTCGCCTCATCTAATGACTTTTTGGCTTTTGGCTCTTGGTCGGCTTCCTGTACTTTGGCCACTTTGATTGCGTTCGGTGAGAAGGTAAGGTGGCTTTTCTCCTCTTTGGGGCTCGCTAGTGATATCGTGTTGCTTGTATCAGCGCCTACTGCTGAAGTAAGTAGAAGATTTGATGCCTCTTCCTTCACAATGTTCTTCACCGGAGTCTCGGCGAAGGTGGATGGCATCACAGAATTCGGATTGACCATAACGGCGTTCGCTTCAGAGCCATATAAATCTAAATTGTGAACGAAACTAGAGGAGTTATTTAGCCACATTACAGAGTTGTCTGTATCTATGTCTAATAAAGGCGGCAGTTCGGAGAAATTTAACCCTAGTGAGTCCTGTAAATAAAAGAAATTGTTAAAAATAAATAAGGCCTGTTTGTAATATATAAGTTATTGCTTAGCATTTTTACTCACTGGAAAATCTGTGATGCTGCTTAGATCTGTTGCTATTTCGTTTTTGATATCCATGTCCAGCATGTCCTGGAGTGAATCGGTTATGTAAAGATCCATGTCTAAGCACGCCTGCAAATGTAGAAATCAGATTTACTATTTACTAGAATGTATAAGGCTAGTTGGTAATGCGACATTTTTATTATATTCGTTTTATTATAATTAAGTGAATTATTAATCAATTATTTTACGAATGACTTGTTCTGATTATTACAAAATTTGTATATATATATATGTACCAGTAGGCAATCTTTTTTACAGAATATCCTCATCATCAGCTGATGCTGTTAGTAAGATAACATTAAAATGGGCAGAACAAAGAAATATTTGGTATTTCATGTGTCAAAAAAAAAAATTCTAATTCTCAAACTTCCATGTACTCATTGGACAAATTTGGAGAGTAAAAATTATATAGTTTTTTTTCTATTATTTGGATCGTTCTAGGTATGCATACGATTTTCGCATTACTCGCTGTCAAGAGTTATCGTCAAATTTATCCATACAAAGCGAACGGGGCGGCGACGGCGCAGCGCAGCCGCTGTTTGGTATAGAAACCTGTTTCGTTCTCATGGTATGCGCTACCCTAGCTGAGAAAGAGATAAGTGCTATTGCCTACTCACTTACATAAATCGAGTGACCTAAATAGTATTTTGATAATGTAACGAACTTTCTTAACACGGTAAGGTTCTGACAAAACGTTTTTATTTAAAACAACTATTTTTTGCTATGTGCGTATATTGTCTTTGGTTTTTTATATAGTGTTTCGGTGTTAATCGTTACATTTTATTTATAAACTATCGAATATAGATCATATAATTTATTATAGTCCATTTGTTATAGTGGGTCGTCCTGAACACTCCTACCTAGAAATTTAGACAAAAAATACTAGCAACCATCTATCGGAGGTTCCCAAGTTTCGGGATGGCATTTTTTGTCCATGCTTCAACCGTGTATCTATTATTAGACGTGTTCGACTGTTGCATGCTTTTCATTAGACTTAAAAGAGTTTTACTTTTATCCTCTTCCGATCGGATGTAAGACAGACTGTCGATTCGTGGACAGATGCGGTAATAAAAAAATTGCATAATCAATAAAAAAAAATAAAAAATCACGCGATTTGAAATATACAACGAATTCTACGTGGATGTCATTGTTTTTTACAAGTGTCTATTATAATTTAAATGTAAAAATAAACGTGATCGACGACCACTATACTATTTTACTAAAGAAGGTTGAACATTAAAGCAAGTAATTTTTAATAAAAAAAAACCGATCTCATATAAACTTAATAATACCTCAATCAACAAAAACATTTGCTATTTGATATTAAAGTTTTTTGGTGTATCTTCTTAGTTCTAGGTCTTAAGAAGCCTTTTAGAATAAAAAAAAATGTTGATAATTGGCCGAGATTTCCTTTTCCTTTTGGAAGTCGGTTTAAAAAAAAATTAAAACAAAAATATGTAATATAAAAGGTGAGGGAGAAAATGTAAATGAGACTATAATCTCATACAATCAGGATCGTCGGGTGGTAATATGACGTAACAGTTAATACAATAAGGCGGAAGTCCCAAGAATGTCGATTATTTTTACGCAACTCTTAACTTATTCATTGAATGATTTTTACGGTACTACACGTTATAAAATTAAAAATTTATATGGATTTTATCGTGTTTTATTGTTCATTTTCACGTGAGCATGAAAGCTTTAGTGTTTGAATCGGTTCATTTTTCTCAATTAATGAAAATTATTCGTATCTCTTAAATAATTCGACGTATGGTCGAGACCAAGTCAGTAAGTTTTCGCTTCTGTTTATTTATACATTGAACGTAGTTCGCCAATTTGATGGAATGCTAAACGGGTTCAATGACAGATATAAGGTAACGTATGCGTTATGTGGATTCAACCAATCACTATTGGTCACTGATCAGTTTATCTATTGATCACGCAATCGTTATCTTTATTTACCAATTTCGCGCCGAATTCGGATTGTAAACACAACTTACGAAATCATTTACAAACCTAACATAGCTTCCTTTTTACATAAATAGAAATTTATATAATAAATCAAATAGCACAAATATTCCCCCCATTTCAATTGTATTGTATTTATACAATATAATTGAATTTTGATCCAAATTGATGTAGAATTTTTGTCAGACACGAAACAAAAAAAAAAAATTTGATCGTTAAAACCAACACTGTCGAGGAAAGGTTTCTGAAAAAGACGTTCAAGTACAGGGGTGGTAGAAAGAGACGGCGATAGGGGATCGAAAACGGGTGAATCGACCCCTAATGATATTGCAGCCGGCTTTGCGTCCTTTCAAGCGGGGTAGGTAGGCATTTGCACTGTGAGAGATCAACGACGGGGTATGGGGTGGTTCATATTTTGTTACAAAATGAAGGAACGAATGTCTGTTGATTGTAAATATACCGGGGTCAATGAAATATTGATTTTGAAAATATTAAAAAAAAAATTATTATGTATAGACTGATTACATGATGATTTTTTTTTATTTTTAGTTTAATTGCATAATATATAATTAATTGTTAAAATATTCGAGTTATTCAAGTCGAAGATATAGTGTGCACAATAGATAAAGCAATTTCTCAATTTCTGTACGATTTAATTTCTTTCATTTATTTTTAATAACTTACTTAATTATGGAACGTTTCATGAAGTTTTAGAATATTTCCGTAGAAGATTTAAAAGTTAGAACATTATTATTATTTTACTTACAAGATGCAACATTTTCTATAATTAATGTATAATACGTTTCAAACTGAGCTATGCTAACTTTTTAAATATCACGTAGAATTTTTATTGCAAAAAGACAAATAAAAATGTCTTAAAAATAGCCACATAATTAATTTTGGAACGTTTGATAAACCTAAAACGCTTAGACCAAAGACGATAGAGATAATTTGACTATTGCATACAAGGTGTGAAGATGAACTAGGACGAAATGTCGTTACCCTGTAATTGTTGAAGTAAAAACGTCATTCGGCATTATTATTCAAATTGACATTATGTTAGTGTTACACACTCCGAAAACATTCTTAGATCAGTCTTACAAGCGAGGCAGGCCTCAAGGGGGCTATGAACTCATCATTCTTTATTATTTTTCTTGTAATAACAAAGAGAAATGTGTTTGTTCTTTGTGACTATGAGAGTTTAACAATTTAACTCCTCTTTATGGTACATTTTTACGCCGGCTACAATAATCCTCTAATAAAATACACTATAGTGTAGTCAGAGCATTACGGAAGTGAAGTACAACAGTACTTTAATTGTTGCTTCCGGTGTTGACGGTTGTAATGTAAAATAAATAATAATTGGTTCTTAATTATGTCTAGAAATTAGATGAGTTCTCACGGTCTTCCCTTCAAAGAAAAAGTTATCAAATTTGTAAGAAACTTGCCTTACGGCCCCCAGTTGCTAAGTTCCCCCATATTCTGTTTTCAGCGTTGAAGTAATGAACTAAGCAATGTGGTCCAGTAAGGCCTCGTATACAAGCACGACATTGCGTTCTTGGCGTGATGATAAATGTTTAATTATAAAAAAATAAATGCTATTTATTACTTATCGCATCAGTCCACTTTGTCCTAATGGCAATATAATTGAATAACAATGCATATATAATAATACTAAACTGTATCAAATAGTTTAATGTTTCATTATAGATGACATATCCAATGTTTTTCAATATCATTGCGTACCATTACATAATTGTCGCTTATATAATAGGACAGCGCAACGTTTATTTTGAAAACGATGAGTTTCCAGTTTTCCGTCTTCAGGGGCCCTAATCTGGTCGTGCTGTCGGTGGATAGAGGGGAGATGAATGGGGGGGGAGGTCCGCGGGGAGGTGAGACCTGCGCCGCCCGCGCCATCACGCCGTGTCCTCGAACCTGACCGCGTGCGATCGCCTTGAACTCGACGCGCTCGGCTCTTGAACAAATTACCTTATATCTTTTATGCCGATGGTCGACGGAACACCGTGAAAAATTCCCGCCCCGAAAAGCTTTAAATGGGACAGGGGCATGTAACAAGTGCTTTTCATCTACTAGATGTAACATCTCTTACATACAAGACTTAAAAGGCACGTATAAAATTCCAACAACCATCGGAGTTGTTCATATTTAAATTTCATATAAAGTTATTTCATCAGAGTTGAATGAGAGACAAAATATAAAAAATAGTTCTGACGAGTTCGGACTGCTGCGAGAAAGGGGCGACTGTTTATATACGAACTTGATAACTTGTTTTTTAAGAAAAAGATATTACATGATAATATTCGTACACGCTTTAAAAATAGAATAGTTTATTTCTCCATCACGAAGATGAAAATTAGCATAATATTTAATGTAAAACATTGAGTTGGCGCGAAAACTACTTATACACACTTTTCACTCTGCGCGCGCATCGTCACAAAATAGGAGGGGTTCTGTATCGATTGAATGTGTGGCGCAGTCACTCCCCTCGTACTACAGACGTCTACTTTCCTGTTTCCAAGAGAGGGAGGGAAATAGGAATATTTTACGCAAACTTTCATCCTGTTGTTATCCGCGTCTAGACGAGATAAACTTTACAATTAATTTATATCAAGTTGCTTAATTACGTCATTATTACGTGACATGAACATTAAGCTAAAAAGTAGTACGTTTAAATATATAAGTTTTATAACATTGAACAAGTAATGCCAATCGCTGCGAGATGGCATCTGATCATGTAAGCGAGGTCAACGGCCTATGAGTTAAAATACTGACTCAACCTCGCAAAAATAGATAATAATTTTTATGAATTTTATATAATAGATCCAACGTGACTGCTCCGCAGACAGGTTAAAGAATAATACTAACCGACGAATGTATAAAACGTGAATAAAATTATAGTCTACAAAATTTATGTTACTAAATACGTTACGTAGAATTTTATAAACATTTGAATGAACCAAAACAAAATGAACGACTACTTTATAGGACTCTCTCGTAGAACTAAGACTAACCCATGTTATTTGAATGATCATTAATTATTAACGTTATACAATGATGATGACAAAATAAAGACTAATTTTGTTTACATAAAAACAAAGTGATTATCATTTAATTCGAAAGCAAAAGTTGTATGAGTACAAGTATTTAAAACATCGTAATATTATTATTTTTGTACGTTTTTAGGTCGTAGGAAGAGTAACGGCTGGCTGACTAAACTGCAGGTGTGTGAGAAACGATGCAGTACTACTACATTTAAAGATACGCACACCTTTATGAGTGGCAGCCACCCGTCCCTTTTCGTTAGTTGCACTTTCCAGAGAATACACATTGTAGTGTTCCCTTTATCCACAATGAAAAGGAGTAGCATAAAATATTTATAGTTTAGAAGAAATTAATTTTTATCGAGTCCATCTGTAGCATTACGAATCAGCATATACAATAAATTTGTTTAAACAGGTTTGAATTTATAAAAAAAATTCTATTCAAATGTTAGATTTGATAAAAGTTAACATTTCACTTTCAACTTCAAAGTTCTATTCTATCTAGTCTATTTTCATTAATCATGCTACCAAAGAAATTTTAATAAGGTTGATATTTTGCCTTTCTGCACTATTACACACACTTGTGCAGAATTATCGTGCAGGAAAACACACAGACACAGAGTGCACTCATTGTTAAGCGTTTTGAAATTCTTGTTTAGAACCAGCCGTGGGAACGAAAATACTTCATGTATTTACTATTACATTTCTGCATTTTGATGTCATTCTTATATTTCAGACACCTTGTTGATAACTAATATTATGTGCTATTTTAATGCACAGTTTGATTCCTAAAAACAAAATGACCCATCGAAAGAATGTAAACATGGGTACATATATCTACCTACGATCCAACGCACTACTCACAACCGTTTGTAAGTTCATTGACGGGGAATTGGCGCCGTTTTTAACCGTTACGGAAGTACATAAATATAAATAGTGTTATTTTATTATCCGTATAAATATAGAGTTATTAATTAATAACAAAGAAAGATTTTAAAAAGTCTCGGAGTCGCCAAAATAAACAAAATCGGATAAAACATTAATAATAATAATTCACAGGCTGTCTCGTTCTATTACTGCAATAGTCGAAAGTAAGTAAGCGAGATAAAAGACGAAACAATTTTATCCGTTATAAATGTACACCTCGTGTCAATAATTACTTTTAATACATTTATATCATCACAGAACTTTACAATTATTGGAAGGAATTATTAAATGTCATTTTTACCTAAATCGCAGTATTCTAGGTTGAATTGCAATAAGAGGACTAATACTTAATAGGTGTAGAATAATTTCCCGCCACTTTGGCAAATAACTTATTACAACAACAATGCCTGAATTTATGTTATGAATATAAGATGTCACCACACGATAACATCCTCGTTTTTGCATTAGTCTCGAAATTATTGAATGACATTAAAAAGAGCGGGACATATCTCCATTGGCCTTTCCCAATAACTAAACAAGTTATTTTAAAGGAATATTAACGACTCAAGTACTAAAATATTACTTACCGAATATTTATTCACATAAATATCCTTATGCTCAACCGAATAATCCCAAATTTCACACATTTACGTTTTTACCGTCATGAAATTGACAAATATAACACCACTCACTCCATAGACTACAATATGTTTTACTATTATGTGAAAAGGTATACAAAGAATGGGGTCTTTTTCCATTGGCTGGTTGCAACCACGTGACCCAGCACCGAAACAAACTATTGGCCGTTTACGAGTATTGAGTTGATGTCACTAGTCAAATGAGATTTTATTATATTTTAGAGAGCATATATTAGTTATATCAAACATTTAATATGTTAGAAATTAAATAAAACTATTTTTTTCTTTAATATTTTCTTTCCATCTATGAAATAATATACTTATGTCACAACTTACCCATTCCATGAGTCGGCCATTCTCAACAATATGGCGGTTTGTTTACACCGGCATGATAAGGCGGGAAGTACTTTAAGAGAGCATGGCCGCCAAAACTAATAAATAACAACTTAAAAATAACCGTTTACTTTTAAAAAATGTCTTTATTGAATGATTGATTATAATCTTCACTTGTTTATTAAATTAACGGAGAAAACACGACACATGGGCGATACCTCCTTTTTATTACACACTAGCGCCATCTAGTAAACATAAGCGAAAACTCTCTTATGGCGGGAAAAACGAACTGGTTATTAACTAAAATTACGAAAATACACTAAAAATTTATGAAGAAAAAAGTAAATAAAACCGATAAAAGAATAATAAAAAACAATTGAAATGAAAACGTTTGTAACATGGTAAGTCATTGAGAAAATTATACAGAAAAAGGATCTAGCATTATGTTGTTACATAACAATAAATTTAACAAACTACATGGTATATTAGTCAATATTGAAAAAGTAGCAAATAGAAAGTATACTCAGTCTTTAGCTTTAACAGACAACAATATTATATGATCAATAACATGGCAACAATTTAAAATTTAGACATTTTAATATTTCTGTTTCTTTTGTATAATTCGTAAGTGCCTAATCTTTTAATTTTTTTACCATATAAGTATTCATTCTTAAAACTATTAACATTATTTGACTGCGCAACGAATTTTATTTCTTGAGGTATAACATTTACTTTAAAATTCGATGTATAGCCACAGTTAGAAGTTGCTGCAGTAGGTATAAAAGGCAATACTTTCGGCTTTTTAATAACAGCCTTTTTCTTTTTTTCCTCCAGGGAATCATTATCATTTATATAAATGCTATCTTCTAAATAATTTGAAGGCTTGTTTCTCCGTTTTCTTGTTTCTTCTACTACAAATTCTGTGGTAGATATAACTTTGTGTTTCTTAGTGGAAATTTTATCCTTGTTAGGTTTGTCATCCAATTGATTTAATATAGAAGATGGTAACCGCGTAATATGGACATGATCAAAAGAGTTCTCCTTTCGCACCTGAGAATAAAGAAATATCAAAATAATAACTTTAAATAACTTTTATGGCCAACAATGTCTTAATTAATGTATTTGAAACCTAACATAAAATATATAGTTTGAATAATTATTATTCAGTTGTTTAATATATGTTCACCTACAATTTTACGAAATATTGTTTACACAAATTATGGTAATGGGTTTATAGTGAAAATACCGACCTTAAGAGCTTTGTTTGCATCAATGTCATCTTCTCTGTTTTTCCTTTTCTTATTTTTACCAGCTTTAGATTTAGTAATAACTGTAAGAATAGTAATATAAATTAATTATACTTACAATAATATTTAAATTATATAAAGGTTTTTAGTCCTGGTAATACCTGGTTCATCATCTCTGTGTCTTGTCTCTTCATTACCTCTGGATGTGTTTTTAATTGATTCCTTACAAATGTTATTAGAATTGGCTATCTGAGACTCATTTGATTGCTTTGCTGAAGCTGTAGATTTATTTATTTCAATGCCATGCACTATATTAGTCTTAATTTCTTCATCTTGAAAAAAAAGTAACCTTATTTAATAATTTGGAAAGAAAAGAATACACAAATTTGTTCTTGTACAGGATAACTAATAGTACTTACACATAGGGGTCTAATAACAAAGAAAGCAAAGTCCCACATAATGTCAAACATTGATTTAAACAAATTCAGTGCCCCAAACAGAGGAACACAATTAACTGAATTGATGAACTCGCAGGGCGAGTTGGTGGTGAACATGTTAATTTTATTGACTATAGCAACACTTTTCTTTCTGGATCACTTTGGGAGATTCTAACCTAGGTATGCACGAGACAAATAAATTGCCTGATCAGTCCACCTTCTACAGTAGACAATTAAACATTTATAATTTGACCATAGTACAAGGTAGTTCGAAGGATAATTTAACTACAAAAAATGAATTCTCGTATGTATGGGGTGAAGAGCAATTTTCAAAAGATTCAAATACAGTGGCCTCTGAAGTTTGGCAGTCATCTTAATGCTACAGATTTAACAAACATCCACACAGTTAGATTGATTTCCGATGCAGAGGCTAAAATAAAAATTCGATTCTTATTGGAATGTGTTAAAACTTCTGCTTCCTAATATAAAAAAATAGAAATATATATCCATAAGAGATCATTCGTATCTACCGTGGGACCCAGTTTTCGGTCATATAGAGCGCGAAATAAAATAAAAAAAACGAAGTAATAATCCTACTATATCACGACATCATTGCAAAACATACTACATTAGTACTCATGGTATTAATGATTGCAAAATGCTTGATTGGAAAGGTACTGTCGAGAAAACACCCAAACCGCCAGGGCCGTGGTATTTTAAATATATAGAATCCAAACATACAATAATCAAACGATGCCGCAAAGACACTAACAATACATTAGTACAAGGTGAAGTGTTTTATAAGAGTGATTTGGGAACATTTTGTAATGCATGTTAACGAAGAAAAAGTATTATTATGATTATATGTCACATGAAATTTTGCAGGGTGTCACAATGAAATCCCAGAAAATTTATGACGAATCTGCATTACTTTCTAAACAAACATTTTTCATTTCATTAACACATTGCAGTAAATTAAAACATTTCAAATTAATTGAATGTTATTATTGTTATTATTTTGACAACCCTGACTACTGTTCAAATAATATCCTAACAAATATGGCAAAGACCATTATATTATTTAAGTTTTTAAATTAACCGACTTGGTTTAGCATTAAAATACAATTTTAAATCAAGTATATCAAAATTGTAAATAAGAAAATACATAACAGTAAATATGTAGTTTCTTTAAAAGTTATCCGATTTTATAAATGACGTAAAATTACTTTAGCCAGACTTTACCACCTTTGTCATTAGACCCAGACATAAAATGTTCATACAACAATTTATAAACTTTGGTAGTTTCAAATTTTTTACCTTTTGTGTCATTATCTTCTAAATTCTGTGATAGCTTTCGTTTCTTTTTCTTACTTATTATGGAATCATTTGGTGCCACTGCACTCGCTTTCAATGAATCATCTGTAAAATAAGATATTTCTTATTATTTGAATTTTATAACATAAGAAAATTATATTGAAAAAGGAAATTGAAAAATTTAAATGAGAACAGCGATAGGCCGTATTTATAGTCTACAATTAACCATCAATAGAGTCGAATTAGATTGTCTACGAAAAAGATTCTGATCTTGAATGAATGGAAAGACTTGGACGAATGCTTGTTGAGAGGTAAATGATGTCTCTAAGTGGAATCTAACTATACGAATCGGAAAGAAATTAGGTAAAATAGGCACGGACTAATGAAACTCCTAAAAAGTGGTCACGGCCATGTGCGCCAATTACGGCAAACGTTGAAAACGCGCGTGCAACTGTCATGTTACCATAAAAGCGCCTAATTTATTTTATAACGACGTACGATATTTCAACAGATGGCCGGCATTCGGAGATTGTGAATCTGTATTGAGCTAGTCTAGTGTTTTTTGATGACTGTTTTGAGCAGTTGCTAAGCTATTGGTTACGGCGTCGCAGGTCGTGGGTTTGATTCCGACCCGGGACAAATATTTTTATGAACTACAGATAATTGTTCCGGATCTGGTCGTTTGTATGTGTGAAATTTATGTATGTAATACGCGTGTATAACACAAGGTACTTCTATCTTACAATAAGGGCAGCGTTTTTTAAATCCAAGTAAAGTAAGTGTTATACGACTGCTATTCACTTTGTTCAATCCAAAATTCTTAATGTTCTTGTTTTCAATTATTTATGACAGGAGATGGAGTGGATAATATGTGAATAGGATCTGATAGTGAGTGACCACCTACGGATATTTAATACAAATCGCGGTGCCAATTATTATGTGGATCCTGGTTACGAGTATAAATACTTCAATATCAGTAATTAACAAAATTTTCAGTGCTGCTGGTCCATGTACAAAGACTATCTATCTGGATAAAGGGTGACAAAACGAACCAATACTATATATATATATACGGTTTTTAACATTCGATATTTCCATTGATTTTACATGTTTTATATGAAATTGCACTTTAATTATCATATGTGCAGTTTATCGACAATACATACACTGCCGGCCAAAAGTTTGAGACCACTTTGTACACAGGTTATATTTAATTAAGTAATTTGCAAATATTTAAAATCTGCGTATGATAACATAACAATATGAACAGGTGTTCATATTGTTACATTCAAAATGATTGTATACTACACACCTGTGTAGTATACAATCATTTTGAATGTCTAAACACCATTTCTCTTACCTTTTACACAATGACTGTAATGAAATGCCATAATTGGGCATTGTTTATTTACCACATATGAGTGCTGCGTAAGGACCAGGTGTTGCAATTGTCATTATATTATATGGCGGCTCCCTTGTACTTGTTTGGTTATTGTTTTGCGT
>DWHQ01000603.1:0-13238 GCA_018247955.1 Eurytides marcellus marcellus | reverse complement strand
GTATTAGTACTAGTAGTTTTAAGTAGTAGTAGTAGTATTAAGTACTAGTGTTTAAAAAAAAAAACAATTTTCGTTAAGTCAAAAATTTGCTGTGTATGTATAAATTTTAATTTTAATTGATTCATCCTTCCTCCATTGGTTCTTGGGTAAAAAAAATACATTCCCATCTTCACTATTTATTATAACATAGAAGACTTATTTGCAAAATAGTGTCAATAACAGAATCATCAAAGCGCGCAGCTTCACGAAAACAAAACACACACCATCAATCTAATTCGAATCGAATTAACTTGATCGTTACACTGACCACAACGTCAATCCCTAAAACAAATCCGCCCGTCAGCGTACCAAAAATCAAATCGACCCGGACCAAAGCCGCATACGAACGAGTACCGTTAAAAGTAAAGCACATCGGATTACAAACTACAAGCGACAATTTCATACGCGGCGCGTACCAAATCGACGCAGACGTCGCGTTTTGTCGACGACCACAACGGAAAACCGGTGCCGGGTCACCCGATACCCGGTAATTAGTGGCACGTCACTAATCACTAGGGACGTATTATGAGATTGATTGGCGTTCGCCGGTATAAAACTCGACGTATCAAGTGTGATAATAAGGTGTGACATTTGACGGTGCTAGGAAGTGACGAGGGACTCGATTTTCCGTACCGAACCGTCCCGTGAATTGGTGTTGGTGAAAAAAACTTGGAGCGATCCGCTCGGACGTAATGAGCTGAGAAATCATCCTGTGGACCGATAAAAAACGGTGTTGTAATCTTAGATTGGAAGAAAAAAACGATTTCGCCTAATCCGTAGGTGCATTTTTTTTAAAAAAGAACTCTACAGTGATTGGACTATTGTGATGCTTTTATTACAATTTTTACCATGAATCTTCTACGTTTAAGACACGTTAAAATAATTTTTAAGTTTACCGATTAAATAAATCGTGAATTTACTAATAGATTAAAAATACAAGAAAACACATACAGTTCTTGTATTTTTAGTTATCGTGTTCCGTAATATGTACGTTTGTAACTTAGTATACGGTTGAAATAACTTACCACGAAGTCTTTATTGTTCGGGCACACAACGCTTTGTTAATCAAATACAAGACCCTACGAGCGAGAGTAAATCTCTGTTTATACAAGACCAAATTTCGTAATCAAATTCCATTATTTTTAAAGCGATCTTACTTATTAATAGTAACATAATTCTCAAACTAACTTAACTTAAAAATTCTGGTAATAACTGTTTTAGCCTACGGCTTTCATTGCATTGATTTTGAGGTAGGTATTTTAATTATATTATAAAGGTAGGTATTCCAATTTATATAATTCGCTCCTTTTTACTAATTCCAAGTATTTTTATTTTTTTTTTTATTTTTCGAACGATGTAGTCTAGAAAGTTCTTTTATTATGAAATATATTGCGTTTGGCGGCCGACTTGTAATTGCGATTATGTTGACTAATATGTTTTTAGTATTCACAGAAACTTGCATTTAGATTTTCACCTGATTGGATGATACGTTTAAGTTAATTCAAAAATTACATTAAGATTCGGTTCTTTAGATTTTGTCCATCCATAATAAGATTTTTAGTCTACGCTGTAAGATAAAAGAAGATGTACTGATGACTTTTTAAATAGAACGAAAGTAATTAAAAGATTACTAGGTATAAAACTAAACAAGATGTATAACAGAAACCAACAAACTTCTCCCATGAGCATCAGAATAAACAAAAAACTAATTCATTACAAAGAAAAATATCTAATAATCCAACTTATACATAATTTAATACACTCTACGGAGATAAGCAAATAGCTGAAATTCCTATCAAGAAATGTCTCTTAGCAAAGCGTGCATCGTAAATTAAGGCTTTAATAATTCTAATGGAATTCCTTAGTACATTACTGCTGCTGTGCTTCTTAATAAATAATCTGTCCAGGCAACATAAATGGTATGTAGTAGCGGAAAATTGTACTCTAAATAATCATATGCTCATTTCGTTTAAAATTCACACACATCACGAATAAACATGCGATTGTGAGTTAAGTTCACGATGTTTTTGAAGATGTCACGTTTTTCAGATTTTAAGAGGTTATTATGACAAGGATATGTTAATTTGAAATGAAACTATTAACGGATTTTATAGTGTTTTATTTCAAATTAAAATTCCCGATGTCTTTAACAATTTAAATCGTTGGAGTAGACAGTAAAACATTGTTGCTGTTCCTCTCAAATAATTGATCGAAAGAAAGGAACCCGCTACAGAAATCAATATTCCAAAAGTGTGTCCTAAAGTGTGCATAAGGTGTTATAATTAGTATACGTGATATAATATGATGTAATAGTATGACTATAGATTAAGATGGACAGAGAAATCTAAGAAGAGGATGTATTTTGTTATTAAATGATTATATATATCGGTATGTTGCGTGGAATTATATGGGTTGACTCGTATGTGGGATTGCTAATACATTGTATTAAGGCTTAACTTATTGTAACGTTACTTTAAAAGAGCAATTGTTGAGTTTCTCGCTGGCATATCTCATCAGAACTGTATTGCAGCCGGTGGTAGCTTCTTCATGAGCAATGATTATTGATTTTTGTACTTTTAGTACAGGCCTATTTGAATAAATTTATTGATTTTGTTATATTAATACATATTTTTATTTTTTTATCGTTTTTCAATTCAAAAATAAAAATATAGAAGTACTAACATTTTTTTTTAAATAAATATTTTGATTCGTTTGTAACATGGACTTTTTTGGCTTTTTTACCGATTCGGGTAGTAGTGGTAGCAAATAATAAATGCTTTGAGGTTGAAACATTAACATAGACCTACAGGCGACACGCACGCTTCCTGAGGAGTAATGGAGTGTGGATAATCGAAGATTGATGATCCGAGTAGACTAACGTGTTTCAGGATAAAGCAAAAATCACATTCCTTAACACTATCGACGTTTCTTATTCTCTTCGTTTTCTGTGGAAAATCAAAAGCTTAACATTCTTTAAGAAGATAATTTAGATTTGATAATTTTGCAGAACTGAATTCCGAGCCGGTGGTAGCTTCACGAATTGAGATGCAAAAATTACGATTTAAAAATGCTTCTAAAGGCCTATTTGTATAAATATGGTATATTCGATTTGTTTTGATTTACTGTGAAACAAAATGGATTTATATCGATATAATTCTGTGTATACATCGTCGGTTGTGTCGGTTATCCTATCGGGCTATGAGAATAAAAGAAGAGTGCACCTGTGTCTGCGCAAACGCTTGTGCACTAAATATCCTGCGCAGTTGGCAGATCTCTTGTAGATCGGCCGCGTGGCCGGCATCGGTCGGGATGACATTATTATTGTGTGTGCACAACATTCTATATTTTGTTAAATCTACAAAATTTCGTCTAATGGACGACTTCAAGATATTGTTCTTCACGTAATGAAACATATTCAAATCTATCGTAATTAACTTGTACATGTTTATCAATAAAGTATACACTTATTCAAAATTGCTTCAAATAGCTTCAAATAGCGTTCAGTGTAATTTCTGATCTAATATTAAGTCGTATAAATTTATGTCTAACGTATAAATTTATCTAAATAAGATAGGACCTAATCGCAAACTATGTAAAAAGTTCGCTCGATCGTACGTCTCGACAGCGGCGCGATAGAAAGAAATAGTTTAATGGAGTCTGAGAACTTTCTACGTGGAATTGGCATATCGAATTTTTATAAAGTCCCCCGATTCCCTTTGGAAACACCGCATGGACGCTTCGTGGATTGTATTTTGTGAGCTATATAATATTCTTTAAGTCTTAAGAACCATTGAAGAAAATAACGCCTTAGATTTTACTATTACTTATTTGATTTCTTTTATTCTTATTTACAATACAAAGAATATAAAATTGAAAGTGAGTAATAAAAGTTATAGTTGCACTATTTTAGGCGCCCGTTTAATTCAGTTTCGAAAAAAAGTTAATTGAATGGAAAACGGATAAAAAAAGAAAAAATTAAATTAAATGGAAATAGTGACCTGTTTGGGGGAGTTGCTAAGCTATTCGCTTCGGTGTCGCAGGTCGTGGGTTCGATTCCCACCTGGGACAAATATTTGTATTGTTCCGGATCTTGGTGTTCGCATGTGTAATTTATTGTATGTGAAAAGCCTGTGTAACACAAGATAATGCCTTACGATGAGGGCAGCGTAAAAAAAAAAAGAGAAGAAATAAATAAATGATTGAAGTAAGTAGCACAATCTTTGGTATTCATAAGTTTAATACCAAAAACTAATAAGACAATACCTATTAAGTTAGAATTTTATTAAAAAAAAAAAATTTGAAAAACATCGAGTTTAATTTGTTTTTGTCAGCTTAGGTAGCATTGCAGTGCTATTTATAACCATAGTGTATCACTTGAAAGTGGCAAAGAATTACGAGTTTGACTTCGACCTATTATTATACAAATGAGATGAAATTAAACTCGAGGAATAGTAATGCGTCAAGGGTGCAATTTTTACCCGACATCAGCATGTATAAAATATTTGCCAATAAATCTTTATATGATTCCGAAGTTGGTGCTTATTGTCGACGGGGACACACTGTCGATCGCATCAAAAATAAAAATATCATACAGCGAGAGTTACTAGAAATCAAACTAAACCATACACACAATAATTATTATATAAATAAGACCCCAATCCTGTTGTAGAAGTAGGCTGAGGTTGTTTTTATGGATTAGGAGACAAACGACCAAGCGGTTCACCTGATGGTAAGCTCACCGCTGCCAATGGACATTTGAAACATTAAAGGACCAGCAAATGCGTTGTTGGCCTTTGAGGTAAGAATAAGCGCTCTTCTTGAAGGACCCTAACTCTTATTGGTCTGGAAATACCGCTGACGACAATAGGTGTAGTAATATCATAATTAATACTCTCGGGTTCAAGGACCAGCAAATGCGTTGTTGGGTACTTCAAAGGGTAAGAATAAGCGCTCTTCTTGAAGGACCCTAAGTCATATTGGTCTGGAAATACTGCTAACGGCAATAGGTGTAGTAATATCATAATTAATACTCTCACACGAACGCTATTGGGCTCGATGAACGCAGCGGCCGTGTGTCACGCGAAACCGCCGTGCGTGAAACGTTCTGCGGGCATTGAAATCAGTGCGCGGCATAAGAACGAATTGAGATATTATGCAAATTCACGATTGTATGCAGATCGTCGATAATAAGCCGTGTGCGCTTGGAAATCATCGCGGCACAATCCTTTCGCCATAATGAGAGAGAGACAATAGGGCCTTAATAAAGACGTAACCCATAGACAGTTAGCGATCTGAGATAGCATTAAGCGGCATCGGCACTAATGCGATGGGAGATTTAAATTGTTTGCATCTTAATGCTATTACGACGCAAAGTTGCCTGGGCTGATAAACCTTATATGTATGTATTGTGATGTTGAAAGCTCTGTCAAAAACAACGTAGTTTCAAAGTGATTTTAGGTCGGAAAGCGAATAGTAGATTCATTGACGTCAAAAAGTGATTGTAAACCAATCCCATTTTGAATAAAGAATTTTGACTTTGACTTTGAATAGTCCACAATTTTTATCAATAATTGTGGACTATTCGCGGACGTATGGCGTTAACTCGACTTTCATAAAAGTCTTTTGTCACGAATCTTCACTAAGTACTCATCCGCTTCTATTAACTATCTAAAAGTATCCGAGTTATGAATATTTAAAACGGCGCTTGCGTTTTAAGTTGGATAACTACAATTATTCAAATTCTTTTCAGCAACTGTATATAAATATGACTGATTTTTGGATATAAAAAGGGTAAGAAATATTTTTTTTTTCTTTCATTAAATGTAAAGAGTTGACTACCGAAAGAAAAGAACGGTAAATTTTGCCTAAAAGCACTCTATGACCGTTTCTTCTATAATGTAAGCTCCTAGCAATAAGAGTTACAAGTGTTTCAAAAAGTTTTATTTAAATTTGTCTAGTTTATTGTAGTTTATTCTAGACTTTGTGTATTATGTTACGTCAGTCTACTCAAACTCACTTGATCCCTTTCATAAACAAAACAGAGTGACAGCTTCGTATTGTATCAATCAGTCGTCAGTTCTTCTATTGCATAAACAAGCAGAGAATCTATTTATTTTAAGATCAAAACATGCATTTAACATACATACACTAACCCGACACTAACGTGTGTTAGACGAATTAATTTGTTTCGTTGAAATGTTATCTTACAACTGACACTTAAAGACTTATTTCACTAACAAATTGCGTTGTATTATTTAACTCCTTTTTATTATCTACTTCAAACATTGAATACTTATAGACAAATTTTAAAAGTTTGTCGGTATTTGTTGTCATTAAAGTTTTTACTTTTTTATAAATAAAAGTTTCGTTAATAAAACGTGAAGAGATCAGTGTAAAAATGGCATTGATGTAATATCCTGCTTTTATTCCATTCATGTATACACAACAGCTCAGTATTAGTCAATGGACCTCTTTAAACAAAGTGCTTATTGCTTCAAACATACCGTTCGAGTCGACCACAACATAACGACTGTCCAACCGCCCGTTCCTCTTTTTATATCAGAAACAATCCGTCCCTCTTTTTGTATCACAAACGATGACTCGTTTGGCGCAGTTGTTAAACCATCGGCATTGGTGTCGCAGGTCGTGGGTTCGATTTCCACCCGAGCCAAATATTTGTACTACAGACGATTGATCTGGGCGTTTGTCCGTATGAAATTTGTGTATGTAAAAAGCCCTTATAGCATAAGATATTTCTATCTTACAATGAGGGCAGCGTTTTTTTTTTGCGTGAAGTGGCGACTTGCGACAGCTAGTAGACTTAATCAATTGTCATACTTTACTTACAACAAAACTAAGTTATAAACCACAGAAATTTCTTTTCTTATAATCATTATTAAAAACAAGCTAACAGTTGTCAAGTATTACAATGATCGGGTAAGAGTTCGGCGAGAACCGCCACCGTCTGCTACCTGAGGCCACCACTCGCACAAAGTGCACGGGCCCTCTAAGCAGAGACAATGGAGGCGCGTAAATAGTCCATTGTGCCGACCCCACCCGTCGCGTCGAGAGCCCTGAACGAGTTTACGCGGAGCGGTACCAAGAGCGAAATTCCGCTCGCGGAAGGGCCTTGTTCGGCAACGTCCTATGTAGTCCACTGAGACGGCAGCGTGTGGATTTCCTAATTAATTAGTTTTTAACGAATTACTGTTATCCTTGCTGATATTACACAGGTACGGTCGCATTTAACGTCACTGAGAATGCGATTTGTTATTTATCTATCTCATTGCCTAGCAGGACAGTCGTTTGTAACTCACGCTCTTCAGTGTATGAGTTTCCAACTCTTTGATATATGTTCAACTCTGTATCTTACTTTAATTGTAAGTTTGAAATGTGCCAAATAGAAAATATCTAAAATGAAATAGTCTTTAGGTTGCGATTAGCATCAGTGTGAAAAATATTTTTAATCGTTTAACATTTATGTGCATGTGATGATATTTAAGCACTTACACTTTTCCTCCGTACCTATACTATCTAGACGTATTAAATACATGTTCCTCATTAACGAGTTGCATTGTGCAACAGAAATTGCTTTTTCATAGCCAATGACTCGTACGGGAAACATCGAACAGTCTATAGGTGAATATGTTAAAGCAGAAAGCATTTCATTCATTGATTAATAAATATTTTTATTATTATCGAATAATGAAAGAAGTTTATGATAAATGTGGTAAAAGAAAGCGACATAAAATTTTTCGTAAAGTATCAACAGAGAGTAAAGCTTTTATACTTCTATTAAACACCTATAATGAATAGTGAATATAAATAGATCCAGAAAACGAGAGACTTGTCCATATATATGCGTGTACAGTAAGAGATCATCAATCGATCAAAAAATAGATTTCCTTCGTAAAAATCATAGAACGCTGTTACGTCCTAATAAAACCACTATTATTAGCCGACTGGAAATAAGTTACTAGGACGTGCGCAAGAGTGCCGCCCCCCACGTTTATTGGCGGGGCTACGTAGTTGGCCGATCGTTGGCCAATCCTTGGCGGGTGGAAACACTCCGCATAATTTCGGCATAATTAGTCACGCATGAAAATAATGAAATACACAATAAAAAATTCACTAACCGCAAACCGGCGGTATACGAGATTCGCCTTTATTATCGTGTACAAAGCGGCTATACTGCCTTGCTTAACGGATCATGGGAACACCAGGAGACGGTAATGAATGTTGTTTTATAATTTCCATCCGAAGTCTCATTTGCATCCGGAATGAACTTGTTTATGTTTGTTCGCTCTGTTTGCATATTATACAATTTGCATTGGGCAATTGGAAGTGATTTGTTAATTGCCTGGACGACGTGAAACTGTCAAGTGGTTTCCTATTAATATTTTTATGTACTTAAAAAAAGAAATCAATTACGAATAGTTTAAATTACATGTCAAATATATTAATCAAATAAAAAAAAAAAACAACTTAAAAAGTAAACATAGTACATCTTTCCTAAATAACCTATCACCTATAACTTGTTTAACTCCTTATTTTTTTTTGTTACATCTGTAATTTGTAATTGTTTCTATTTTATTTATACTCATATGTTATATGCTAGCATATAAGCCTGTTTTAAACTAAAATTGTTTTAAGACTGATTATTATTTTGATTAATATACAAAGCTCCGCTAGGCAAAATCAAGAATCTAGATACTCTTTTCAATCTGGCCCTTTCTTTTCAAGTCTTACTAATTAACTATTCTTTAACTTATATTATATTTTACTAAACTGTTTGAGTCAATATTGTTTTGGACGAATTTTCACGTTACAAAGCAAAAAACTAAGAGCTACAATCTTGGGATTCTTTGAAATGTAAGAGGTAAACTTTTACAAGAATCTGTTAAAGAAAGCTAAAACTAGAACATTTACAAATTATGTCAGAAAGAATAAACTATCAAGAAAGCAAAAAGATATTTATACTGGTTATCTATAACGATTGTTTCAATATGTTGTCAAGATCATCAGGTCACCGGTTAAAACCGTATTACATGATGCTGAAAACCGTGTCCGTTACATAATCATTTGCAGTACACATTTCTACGTGGGAATATAACATATGACCTCTTCTAAAGCCGGCAGATTGGCTCGATCTTGTACAGACAGACCTTTTAGCCTATGCGGATCTATGAAGTTTCATCGGATCACCGCACACACGTTGGTTGGGTATAGTAGTCAGTATAAATTTGTGCGATGACCAGTATTTGTCCCGTGTCTGGGTGATAACTATATATATCAGTATGCATTTAAAATATATAAGTTAAGATGATGCTAAAGATGACCGTTTGGCGCAGTTGCTAAGCTACCGGCTACGGCGTCGCAGGTCGTGGGTTCGATTCCCATCCGGGGTAAATGTTTGAACGAACTACAGATGATCGTTCCGGATCTGGGCGTTTGTCCGTGTGAAATTTATGTATGTGAAAAGCGCTTGTAACACAAGTAATTTCTATCTTACACAGCAGCGTTTTTGTAAAATAAACAAACAAAAAGCATGTTTTTTTTTAAGTTTAAGTTGTTTTTAAGTTTTGTCTGTGCAAATCCCCGGTTAGTAAACGTGGAGACGAAACATCCACCCCGCTGCGTCCGGGTAATCGATACCGGGTAGTCGCTAGCTTGTATCCACGCGGCCGGTACTGCAGTATGCGCACGCATTCATACTAAGGTTTACCACCACATTACACAAATATAAATAGGTTTGAGGTTTAAAATAATAACCACGTAGCATTCGAAAATTCTGGAAAATATGAATAAAAAGATTTTGCACGTAAATTTAGTAACTAACACTAAATAATTAATCAATGTAAATGTTCTAAAATAATGTTATAGCATTAAAAATTATTTGTACATGTTTGTTAGTTAAATTAATTAGATTAATTTATGACGCGTCTTATGTATATAAATGTTGTACATGCCTGTAATTGGCACACGTATCAATTTTCCTTTGCCTATCTTTATATTGTAATAATGTTATGTGTAAAGTGCAGTTGGCATGTCTTATTAATAATAAAATTAACGGGTACTAGAGATTTTGCCTCAATTTTTCAATTCCTACTAATAGTTCAACCTGTATATAATAATAATAATTTATTTATTTTCTCCACAATACAACGGCTTACATTTTGCAGTCGAATACATTGTGGAAGACTGGTGCCTAAGCTAAGCCGAAGACTTGCATTTCATGACACCAGGCCTCTGCCCCTTAGGAATGATAACATAATGGGCGGAGTTAAGGCATTTGGCATTCAAATCTATGGAAGTTTATTGAAATATGCCTTTGGAAATCTTCTGAAATCGTTATTTTTTTTATTTTAATAGTCAGTGTGGGTAATGAAGCTAGTCCCGGTGTGAATTATTGACTGGCTGCACTTTGCATACTATCTTGTAGAATTTTTTCATTGCATTTCTAATCCTACTGCAAGCAGCTGACTTGTTTCTTTGTGAAGCAGTGATTTATGCTAGAACATTATATGGAGGTATGAACAGCCGGAGTGAGAGGTGTGGTGTTGCCTGTATGACGATTGCCTTGCACTAAAATAAGATAAATGTACGACTAACCTCTTTCTCCATCTTCTCCTGGCGATGCGATGAGGAAGAAAACAATGCAAGGCACCGTTTAGTGGTGTCAGTTGTACGGCACGTAGGTAAAATAGAATGGTCTTCCTGGAACGTCCAGGGACACTGCTGCTAGCGTCACGGACACTTGTAGTTAGACGTCGTTGCGTGTTCGCTTTGCACAGGGATAGAGAGTTCGCAAACGTCTCGCGGGACGTCAGCAGGCGTCTCTCGTTCGCCTCGCACCAAATTCGGCGGGTAGTAAGAAAATCAGGGGCAACCTACCTACATCTTAGGCAAGGATCGAACAAATTTAAAAAGATATTAAATGACCTTAACAGGATAGCATTCCAGAGAATCCTGTATGCGATATTATTGTTCTTCCTTATATCGAAAGTCTAAAAGTATGATTTTAAGTTTGTTGGTTTACTTTCCTTTATGCACACAACAATGAGGCAACTGAAAGAGAAGGAAAAATTTCAAAAAAGGAATTAATACCCCCAAAACAAAATAACGAAGTCAGCAGCAAGATATTACATGAAACAAGTTTTCTCTAAAGTGGTTATTGAATATTTAATATTGAGAAAATAATACATATAACTTAAGACGTCTATGACTTGATATTGAACAACATACTGAACGCATAACGTGTATCTTGTTAAAAAAATTGCAGATCCTTTTTGTTGAACTTAACATATTTCTTACATTTTTATTTTAAAAACGATATCATTAATTATGGAGGACAGAAAATTTAAAAAAAAATTATTTACTCTGTGAAATAATTTTCAAAAAATTGTTCTTCAAAATGTTTCTGGTATTTTGGTATTTGGTTATAAGAAACCATTATAAGTCGTATGAATGTATATGTATCTTGACTTTATACATCCCTTCATATATTAGGCAAGTATAACTATTTATGTATTATATATATCTAAATTTTTATGTATTTGTCATAAAAAATAAAACAATGATTTCTAATTAGGTTAATTATCAATTTTTTTTTGTTTTTTATTATGGTACTATAATATCAAACTCTTAATATCATTCAATTATGGAACTATAATGTAAAAAAAAAATAATCTTACATCAAAATAATTTCTGCAAAAAATCATCTTGAAATGGTTTTATTTTTAATGGGGTTTTCACACAGTCAGATAAACTTTGCAACCTTTTTTGTTATGTAAAAATATTTGTGTTTCTGTGTTTTTCCGAAAAATTGTAGTCTAAATGCACAGTTTGAGTACATTGGCAAATTTTGTCGGTAAAAATTCTGTCTCATGGACATTCCCAAATCCATCAAAAAGTTAGTTTGAATGAGATTCAATTAAAGACCACGTAACATCTTTATTAATTCGCACATATTTAAGAATTATGTTAGTACATATATAGATGCATTCAAATTCACTGTATTCTTATTTTTCCATTTGAATATATTTGCAGGGAATTGCAAAATTAGAAAACAATAAATTTCATTAATTTTTAAATTGAACAAATTTTTCAAAAACCGTGTTGCACGTTAAAATATTGACTTAAAACCGATTTATTTATTAAAAAAAGATCTGTACGAATCTGTCTGTCAATGTGTGTGCTGTTTAAAACTGGTATCTTAGGAACATAAGTACAATTCATCGGCTACATTTCAGTATAAAGATTCAAACATACATATAGATAGGTGTAATATTAGAATCATGTCACAATGACACTAGGCCAAGGTTACACCAATGATCTAATAAATAATGTAATAAGAGAAGAGTAAGACAATCGCATATTCACCGCAAGAGGTTTCATTAGTTCCGTACTGTAATGACCGCAACTTAGTAAACTTGATCACATTAGGTTACGAACATCAAATTATATGAATGTCATTGGACCATCATTTTTATTGTTATACGCTAAATATCCATAACAGTCAAAGGAAAATTCGAAACATTTTAATCAGTTTAGGTTTGGAATAGTGGAATAAACCCGATCATCAAAATCTACCACTGGTTTTTTTTTTTTGCAAATGCGTTGCCAGTCTTTCTTCAGTCAGTCTTGTTAATATTTTTTCTTGTGGGTAACCCGCACTTTGAGCGGATGTGGACATGCATTTAGTGTTATGAATGTCCATGGGCGGTCATCATTTGCCATACGAAGAACTGCCGACTTAGAGCCAATATCTCTTAAAAAACCTTCAGTTGAACTTCCACGTAACTCCCTGGTTAAGCGCTTAGTGCAAATTCCTAATACTGCGGCCTATCTACACTATACAAATACTAGTGACCAGCTATATTAGCTAGAGGGGTATGAACGAGTATCTTCGACAAAGCCAAGCTGCAAAGCTCAATAGAGAGTCACATCATTGATGCGTTGACATGATATCTATAATTATTGAAGTCGCTTGCATTCCTTCCAAGTGTGTTATTCTATTGTCCCGACTTTCCAGCACCTATGGCATGCGAAGCCATACATCTCCGTCAGCTAGTTTTAGGTAGAGCCACTATAGTAGCCATCTCTTTGTACTGTAAATATGTTCTTTTTACACTGCACGCTATAAATGTCTACATAATCGGATGCCTGAAAAACTATTTCTGCTTGGAGAAGCTAAAGAC